>ONZH01031272.1:0-184067 GCA_900303285.1 Rhinella marina
GGACATGAACAGGGGCAAGCTGGTATAATAGTTATCTACGTAGAGGTGATAACCCTTATCCAGCAGTGGGTGCAGCAAGTCCCACACTAGTTTCCCACTAACTGATAGGCCAGGGGGGCATTCTGGGGGTTCTATCCATGAATCTTTGCCTTCATAAACCCGGAACCTATAGGTGTACCAGACCTACTCTCACAGAGCTTGTACATTTTATGCCATACCTTGCCCGCTTGTTAGGCAGGTACTGGCGGAATTTTACCCTCCCCTTGAAATGCAACAGGGACTCATCTATAGAGATGTTTTCTTCTGGGGTGTACACTTCAGAAAACTTGGCGCTGAAGTGATCAAGGAGGGGTCTAATTTTGAAAAGGCCTATCAAAATTTGGGTCATTTTGGGGAGGACACTGTGCATTATCGTTGTAATGCAAAAATTTTAGAATAGAATCGAATCGATTCCGGACCATGGCGGCACTGAATACTGGAGTGTGGTACAAGACATCCACACTCCAATACTGTCTCATTTCTGGTTTTTAATAAGCCCCATGTGCAGCACAAGCCCCCAAAAAATTTTCATTTCTGCTGCTGTTACTGGGGTCCAACCAAGGGGTCTTGCAAATGGTGACGTGGGGTTCTGGGTAATGAACTGCTGGGCATATAGATTAGTTTGGGCCACGATAAGATTTACTAAATCGTCACTGAAAAAGATTTTGAAAAAATCAATTTCGGTGAAGCCCGTGCAGTCAATTAGAATTCCAGAGTTTCCCACAAACTCTGGAATTTGGGGCTCATAAGCGTCAGGGGGTGGGGTCCATGTGGGGTCACTCTGGGGGGCTGCCTCAGCGGTCGTTCTGGGGCGCCTCCTAGAGGGTCCCTCATCAGCGGATGATGATGATGATGAGGGGGGGGTGGAGGAGTAGAGGAAAGTGGCGTCCTCTTCTCCTTCAGTGGCCGAACTCGGTATCAGAGGCCAAGGATGGCGTATGCCTCTTCTGCCGAGTAAGTGCGTTGGGATGAATGGGCCATTTCTATTTTTTTGGGGTGTGTTGGGTGAAACGTGTAAACCTTTAATTAGTGTGAGGGGTGTGTGTAGTGGTTTACACGTGAAAATGTTTTTTACAGTATTGACTTTGAATTAAAAAAAAAAGGGGGGGAGGGGAATAAAAAAAAAAGTTCTTGGGAGTAATAAAAGTCTTGAAATAAAAAAAAAAAGGAAAAGAAAAAAAAAAGAAAGTTTTTGCTGCAGGAAAAGAAAAAAAAAAAGAGCAGACGCGATCAGTAATGGACTACTGATCGGTGCTCAGTTCTTGCAAAATGCACGTACGCAGAACACGTGCAAAAACCAAAACTGCCACTAACTGAAATTTATCTAACTACCACTAACTGTGTTTTGTTTTTTTTTCACAGAAGTAAAAAAAAACAAAAAACAAAAATATGCAGATGCTGCTTTCACAGCACGCACGCACGCACGCACACAGACGGTGTGTGAGTGCAGAAACTGCAGTGAATAAATTCACTGCAGTCCTCTGCAAACAGCACGTGCGCAGTTACTATGCGTACGTGCAAAAACCTACACTGACACTAACTGAAATTTATCTAACTAGCACTAACTCAAGTAAAAAAAAAATGCAGATGCTGCTTTCACAGCACGCACGCACACAGACGGTGTGTGAGTGCAGAAACTGCAGTCAATAGATTCACTGCAGTCCTCTGCAAACAGCACGTACGCAGATACTATGCGTACGTGCAAAAACCTACACTGACACTAACTGAAATTTATATATATATATATATGAATTTTTATATATATATGATATATAACTAACTGACACTAGCTAAAGTTTCAAAAAATGTGCTTACGCAGCACGCACGCACACAAAACGTGTGTGCGTG
Organism: Rhinella marina; assembly: GCA_900303285.1. Lineage (NCBI taxonomy): Eukaryota > Metazoa > Chordata > Amphibia > Anura > Bufonidae > Rhinella > Rhinella marina. The sequence goes on from ONZH01031272.1 coordinate 1,888, forward strand.
CAAATACTGTAGATAAAAAATTCACTACAGTATAAAAAAACTGAACACTAGCTAAAAATTTAACTTATATCTCTATATATAGAGATATGGAGCTCTATATATATTTATATAAAACCCTAACTATACTTTCTTCTTTTTTCACCAAAAAAATAAAAAAAAGCACAAAAAATGACCCCCAGGTGCTGATCAGGCAGGTATGCACTGAAAAGCACTGGGCGGTCACAGCTCGCACGCAGAAAAAGCGGTGCGGAGCTGAAAAATTGTTAAAAAGTAAAAAAAAAATACAAAAACACACGGACCAAGCGGCGTCCGTAAAAAAAGGACGGGAGGGGGTAGGGGAAGGGAGGGGGGGGACGGGGGGACAGGAGGGGACAGGGACAGAGGGTGGGTTAGGGATCTGTAACTTCTTCTTCTTTTCTTCTGTTCTTCTTCTGTTCTACTTCTTTTCTTCTTCTTTTCTTCTTCTTTTCAGCAGAAAAAGGGGCAGATAGCAGTGGTGGTGGTGCACCAAAAGTCCAGCAAGCCAACAGCACACAGAAAGGCACAGAACCTTCCAGCACGCAGTATCCAGCCAGAATGACTGCGTGCAGGAAGGATCTGCCTCTTCCTGTGCAACTGTAGCGCTACCATTGGCTGGAGCGTTGCTCCAGCCAATGGCAGCGCTGGCAGGGGACCCAAAACATCGGAGTCCCCTGCCTGACCCCTGGGTGGACAGGTGCTGACTAATTCAGCACCCGTCACCTTCAGATGACCGGCCCCTTCTTCCTCTGCAGCTCCGGTGGCTTCCGGGAGCTGCGAGAGGCCGGTCTATGGAATCCGGCCAATCGCAGCCACCGGAGCTGCAGGGGGACCGACACACCCCCTTCTACCCTTACCCAGCATGGCTGCCTGCCGGGCAGTGCAGCCATGACACCCCGGGTCCTTGGCGATTTTTCCCGGGGACCGGGTGTATGCCGCGCCGTACATGTACGGCGCTGGGCGGTAAGTCACGTCCCGCTACGCCGTACATGTACGGCGCTGGGCGGGAAGGGGTAAAGGGATTTTTTACACAAGAAGACTCAGTCTGAGAAATCCGCAGCGTGTAAGAGAGCCAAGCCCCATTCTAGACAGAAGAGGTGTCGATCATTAACATAATAATGCTACGTGGCTCTCTGTAACATTTTTAGCTAAAAATCACAGTGACAACTTTCTCATTGTGATTTTGAAGTAAAAACATTACAGAGAGACAAGGAGCATTATTATGTTAATGATCAACGCCTCTTCTGTCTAGAACGGGGCTTGGCTCTCGTACACGCTGCGGATTTCACAGACTGAATCCACAGCGTGAATAATGCTAGTTGATTGCCTGGGTTCACAGCTGAACCCAGACATAAATCTAATATTTTCATACAGTCTGCCAGTTGAGCTGCATTGCGTTGCCAAAAGTAAATTTATTGTGATTTTGATGACATCCCAGGCTCTCTGTAGGAACAACATGTAGAGGATTGTGCCCATCAGTGAGCCCATTGATGTCACCTGCGCTGATGGCTGTATTTTAGCGCTGACCTAGACTTTCAAAAGGCTATGTCAGCGCTAAAGCAGGGACATCAAAAAAGATGTCGTCACCCATCACACTGATTGGCAGAAGCCTCCGCCTACCAGTGTGTTGTAGATCCTGCTGATAGCAAGGGATAGCATTAGGCAGGAAATGTTCTATTGAACATCCCGGCTGCCAATGTGAAATTCAAAGTATGTCCGTGCTCAGCTCTGAACCCAGAGAACACCTTTAACAGCAGTGTGTCCCTTGTGCTAATCACGTTTCAGAGCGTCATTTGGAAATCAATAACTAAAGAGCGAAATTGTAATCTACCGCTCTTTAGCTAATGAATTCGGGATGAGGCACGTTCACAAGTATCGTGATTCCCACAAGGACTCATTTTAAAAATAACTAGATCGACTGATGAACAACCATTTGATTGTTCATGTGCCAATCATAGGGTATATGTTCAATAAGGAGCAAATAAATAGCCCTTTATTGATCATGCTACATGAAATGTTAAAGTTTGAGCCACCTATGGCATTACTGCCGTTGTGAAAATAAAACTCCTAACAGTGTTATAATGAACACAGAGTAGTGAGCCAAAGGAAGTTTTACTTTCACATCAGCAGAAGTGACATAGGTTGCATACCCTGTTATCGACAACAACAAAAACACACACACACAGTCAATTAAACAAATTTTTTTTTTTATTAACAATACATTTTTTAAAATATAAAACTTATTATTTTTAAAATATTAATAAAAAAAAAAAAAAAACTACAGGGTCGTAAACTGGGAGGGGGAGGTGGACTGTTGCGGGGTGGACGTCATGGGGCCGGCAATGTTTGCCCTCCTGTCCTCTGTGGGGGCTGAATAAAAATGACGGGCCATGGTAAAAGTTGCAGGGCGAATAGGGGTGTGGAGGGAGGAAGTGTCAGAAGTGGGAGGAGCCTGAGCATGTGCGGAAGAGGGAATTTGGAAAGAAGTGGGAGGATAAAAGTGTGGGGGAGAAGAAGAAAAAGAGGCAGAGGGGAACACATGCTCAGGGGGTGGGAATGGGAAGATTGATGGAAATGGGATGGGGGGTAGGTGTGGGGTAGGGGATAGGTGTGGGACGGGGGGCGGTTCAAAATTTGCCATGACCCGTTTTCAACCATATTTTTAAAGTCATGCAACTCCTCAGGCATCATTCGGTCCATCACAGGGACTAAGCTTAGTGCATAGTTTTGGTTGGGATTGTGTTGTTGCGCCGCGTCCGCCCCCACCATGCGGTGTAGCAAGTCCTCCTTAAAAGACCAAAACTCCTGCGTAAAATCTTCTAGAGAATCAGATACGATCTCTATTAGATTTACAAAGTCCCTGCGACTGGTCCTACCAGATCTTTGGCTGTCCAACAGGGCTCTCAAATTTTGGCGAACTCGCGAGAGCCTCTGTTCGACAGCCTGATCTGGTAGGGGACCCGGATTATCCTGAACCGATGCATGACGGACAGGAGGGCTGGGGGTGACGGCCAGTTGCTGGTCCACTTCAAGAGGCGGTTCAGGTGCCCGAGTGCTGCTTGCAGTTCTGTCGGAAAGAAAAAAAAATATTTAGTTATGCTTTCAAATACTGCATGCATTTGCTATGCTATGCTTACGACCGTAGGAGGCTGCCCGGTACCGAGGGGCCAAACGCTCCTCTGTCTCAGACAGCCCCCTTGCGCTCAGAGGGAGACGACAGTTGTCCCTCTGAACGTAGGAGGCTGCCCGGTACAGAGGGGCCAAACGCTCCTCTGTCTCAGACAGCCCCCTTGTGCTCAGAGGGAGACAACAGTTGTCCCTCCGACTGCAGGAGGCTGCCCGGTACAGAGGGGCCAAACGCTCCTCTGTCTCAGACAGCCCCCTTGCGCTCAGAGGGAGACAACAGCAAATGCTTTTTAAAATCTTCCTCTTCAATCCCACCATCATAAAAAAAAAAAATACCTTCTAAGTGCCAGCGTCCTTCGTAGGAACCCCAAGGCCGCGTGGTACATGTATACACTCGGGGCCTGAACTTCAAGATTGTAGTCCCTCTTGAAGCGGTCCCTCATTGACCGCCACCGAGTAACAACCTTTTCAACTGTGAAAAAAAAAAAAGAAATTAGCATGCTAACAACAAGATGAATGTACTAAAAAAACCTATTGCTATACTTACCACATTCATTTGAGCTGCTGCAGAGAGATCCCCCCCAGGCGGTAAATAACTCATAGCAAATATCCCTCCAGAGCCCCTGGGTTCGCTGATGGTCTGCGTGGTGGCGGTCGATGTGGTCCCATATAGAGGGACGCGCCTCCACCAGTTGGATGAGGAGTTCATTGTCGATGTAGGGGACAACAAACTCCTCATCTTCCCTGGTGGAGACTCTGGAACCCTAAAAGAAAAAAAAATTGGTCAAATAGCAAAAAACAAGTTTTTTAAAAAAAAGTAATGATTTGATACTTACACGTCCCCAACCGCCACGGGCTCTCCCATGGGTTCTGGAGGATCCTGGGGTATACTGCCTGGCGACTCTCGGTTCAGGTTCTTAATAATTAAAAATTTATTAAAATTTAACACATAATTGTATAGTTTTTGTACATACTATATATACATATATATATACACACACTTCTTGCCGGCCCTGGTCCCTGCTTGGTCCACCAGAAACTTGGGAGGCTGGGGATGATGGGGGAGGAGATGATGGCTGGGAAGCCACAGGAGAAGACGATGACGAATGCTACAATAAAGTAAAAATCAGTTAATGCAACGAATACAACTATAATGGAAACTCAGAGCATTGCCTGATGTACTTACTGGCTGCACTACCCTCCTGTGCCTTCTGGGTGGGCTCCTGGTCCTCGAAACATTTGGCGAAGACATCTGTATGAAAAAAAAAAGATAAAATGAAGATTAATGAACTTCTTTACAGTAGAAAAGATATCACTTTAATACCATCTTTTGTTCATGAACTTACTTTTTATTACAGAACACGCTGCCTGCCCACCACAGATGATCCTTATTTCTTTAGTTAGTTTTTTCAATTTGCTACAAAAACATAAAAAAATAATAATAATTTAGATACCTTAATCTCCACAAACATAAAATCACCAAACCTACTGCGCTAACACCTATCCCAAGTGCTATCACCTCACTCAAGTGAGATCATAACCCCCCACCCCACACTGTGCGATCACGTCCCCACTTTGTGCCATCACCCCCCCGTGCAACCCCCTCCCCTTGTGCCATCATCCCCCTGTGCCATTATCCCCCCGGTGCAATATCCCACCCCCCCTTGTGCCATCATTCCCCCCTGTGCAACCCACCTCCTTGTGCCATCATCCCCCCGTGCCATTATCCCCTGTGCAATCCCCCCCTTTTGCCATCATCCCCCCCTGTGCCATTATCCCCCCCTGTTGCAACCCACCCCCTTGTGCCATCATCCCTCCTGTGCAATCCCCCCCACTTTGTGCCATCATCCCACCCCCTGTGCAACCCCCCCCCCTTGTGCCATCTCCCCTCCCCCGTGCCATTATCCCCCCTGTGCACTCCCCCCTCCTTTTGCCCCTTTATCCCCCCACTTTGTGCCATTATCCCCCCGGTGCAATACCTCCCCCCCTTGTACCATCATCCCCCCCCATGCAACACACCCCCTTGTGCCATCATCCCCCCCCCTGTGCTACCTCCTCCCCTTGTGCCATTATCCCCCCCGGTGCAATATTCCTCCCCCCTTTGTGCCATCATCCCCCCCTGTGCAACCCACCCCCTTGTGCCATCTTCCCCCCTCTGTGCCATCATCCCCCCCTATGAAACCCCCTCCCCTTGTGCCATCACCCCCCCCCCTGTGCAACCCACCCCCTTGTGCAATCTTCCCCCCCCGTGCCATTATCCCCCCTGTGCTATCCCCCCCCCCCTTTTGCCATCACCCACCCCTCTATGCCATTATCCCCCCCTGTGCAATACCCCCCCACTTTGTGCCATTATCCCCCCCGTGCAACTCCCCCCCCCTTGTGCCATCTGCAGGCAGTGTTTTGGTGTCCATCTCCTGAGCGGAATGGAGACGGAAGAGAGGCAAACTGATGCATTCTGAACGGATCCTTATCCATTCAGAATGCAATAGGGGCAAACGGATCAGTTCAGGACCGTTTGTGAGAACCTAGAACGGATCTCACAAACGGATCCTGCTGACGCAAGCGTGAAAGTAGCCTTATCATTCCAGGGTACCAAAATACCTCATCCCAGCCCTGTTGCAGACCATCAGTACGTGAAGCTTTCATAGGCATCTTCCTCCATTTAGCAGAGCAGGACGCATTTCTTGCTCTACAGATCTGCACTACATTGTAATGACAGCTTTCATGGGAAGCCTTGAGCATATGTCCAACAATAAATGTTATATTAGCTGAAAGTTTTCCTTGTTTAGTTCCATTTTCCATGGTGACTGAGGGAAAGTGTTCTCTTTTACATGTTTCTGCAGCTGAGTTGAGATCTTAACAACACAATTCTGTTTTTGTTATTATATATATCTTTGGGAGGATTATTTTTCATGTGTAATATGTGTAACATAACATATCTGGCATATTTCTCTCCAGCCCTCCTTTTACTGGGCCAGACCAGATGATGATCTACAATTTAATTCTCCAAGGTATTGAAAAAGTCGAGTTTCATAGAAAAATAGGCAGAAGGCCTGAAGATCTGATCCGACGCCTGTGCAGGTAACGTGGATTTTATGGTGAAATAAATGTGTACCACATAGTAAATAATGGAAAATGTGTGCAGCATACAAGTTGCAGTTTATGCCATGACATGTGTCATGTACTATTATTATCACAAATGTTTGACATGTCAAAATGACTTATCAGAAGTTTTATTTTTATCTGTGGTGCTCTGGGTGCTGAGATCCACATTGATCACAAAAATGAGGAGGCCCAAATTGTGGCCCCACCTGCTTTCCCGGTAAGCTATGCCCCCTTTTTGGACAAGGCAAAAAGTGTTCAGTGAATGGGGCGCAACAATCCTGGTACATTTTTATTAGTAAATCTCTCCCAATTCGACTAGTTTGTTACGTTATAAATAATTCTAGTCATGAATTCTATATTACTAAACATTCACTGTTGACCATCACATTTCTTCTCCAGACATGTTTACTGATGCACTATTTAATTTTTGTTATATTTTCCGCAGACAAAATCCAGCGGAAAGACTAGGAAACTTGAAGAATGGAATAACTGACATTAAGAAACACAGGTTTCCCTTTAACATTTTTAGATTTTTATATTCGTTGGTGCCGATTTTTGAGTTTAATATCATATAAATCTATGGTCATGGGACAATCACATAGGCACTCTGATTATTAAAAGATACAACACCTGTCCAGTATGCCATGTATAACTTATAATACAATAGGGGCTTATACACATGAACAATGTAAAACGCATTAGGGTTCTCAGTGACAAACTGACGAGTTTCATTCACTTTTGCTTCCGTTTTTGCTGCAATTGTATTTAGTTTTCCATTTTTTGGCCAGCATCTCAAAGCAACCATAGGTGCACTCAGCTTTATTTCACTGACCCATTGGCTTGAATGGGCCAGTCCTGCATGACAAACTGACAAAAGATACTATTTTTTTTCTCCACAGAACATCTGTAAGAAAAAAAAAATTGTCCCTGTGATTAAACCAAATGACTATAATGGGTCAGTTATCAATCAAGGTGCTGTCCATTTTAAACTTAGATGGCACCCAGATATGAAAATTGTTCATGTGAATGAGCACTAAAGGTTCCCATCTATTGCTGCAAGCAGAGATTTTAAAAACAGGCTATGGGACTACATGATTTGTCTGTATCCTGATAGTTATTATAGTTGATGTTCACATTGCTGTCTATTCTTCTTGTCTCTTATTACTGGAACAAAAATGTCTACAGAAACTGCTTCCAGAACTGGGAAAAGGACATATTGTCACGCTCGGGTGTGGGGGGAAAAGCCACACCGAGCGTATGAGGGATGGGAACAGACAAAACCAGGGAACTGGTCACCTCCTGCAGGGGACCCTAAGACTAGGCCCTAGCTGGCTACCAGTATGAACTAACCCGGGTGGTAGGAAAGCTCATACACAGGAACCGAATCTGAGTAAACCCTAGAACACCCTGCAGTCTAATGACACAAGAGAGTAACCTGTTCCTCCAAGCGTAAGGAGGAACAGGAGACTCAAACAGGAATAACCAAAGGAAGGGAAAACACTTAACTTTAAGTAGAACTCAGCAACAGGATCTCAGCCGAGATCCACACCACTCTCAACAGGTATGTAGCAGATATAAACCGCAAGGGATACTGGGAGAGGAAGAGGTAAGTAGGAGACAGCTAATTGCCAAGCGGCAACAGCTGAGGGAAAGGGGTGTGGAGAACAGCACCCAAACCACAGGGAATAGCCTGTCAAACCTGTCACTTAGAAAGCCGCGCAGAACGTCTGATTCCAGACGCAAGACCACTCGTGACATTACCCCCCCTTTTACGGGTGACCTCCGGGCACCCAGGACCAACTTTATCAGGGTGACATCTGTGAAAGGCTTTTACCAAACGACTGGCATTCACGTCAGATGCCGGTACCCATGACCTCTCCTCAGGACCATAACCCTTCCAATGAACCAGATATTGAAGGGTCCCACGAAGAACTCGAGAATCAATGATCTTGACAATCTGAAATTCCAAATTACCATCCACCAAGACAGGCGCGGGTGGCAAGGGAGATGGCTCCAGAGGTTCAACATACCTCTTCAACAAACATCTGTGAAACACATTATGGATTTTCAGGGCCTGCGGAAGTTCAAGACGAAATGCTACAGGATTAATAATGGCCGTGATTTTATATGGGCCAATAAATCTTGGACCCAACTTCCATGAAGGAACTTTCAACTTAATGTTCCTAGTAGACAGCCACACAGAATCACCCACATTTAGGTCCGGACCATTCATGCGTCTCCTGTCAGCCACACGTTTGTACTTGTTACCCATATTTATCAAGTTACTTTGAATTTTTCGCCATATGGAAGACAATGATGACGAAAAACGTTCTTCCTCAGGAATACCAGAAGTATCAGAACCACAAAATGTGCCAAACTGCGGGTGAAAGCCATATGCACCAAAAAATGGTGACTTACCAGTGGAGTCCTGTCTGCGATTATTTATGGCAAACTCAGCCAGAGACAAAAACGAGGACCACTCCTCCTGGTTCTCAGAGACAAAGCATCTCAAATAAGTCTCCAGATTCTGATTGGTACGCTCAGTCTGTCCATTCGTCTGGGGATGAAAGGCAGAGGAGAAAGACAGTTGTACCCCGAGCCGAGTACAGAACGCCCTCCAGAATCTGGACACAAACTGAGTCCCACGATCAGAGACAACGTCAGTGGGAATGCCATGAAGTTTCACAATATTGTCAACAAACACTTGTGCAAGAGTTTTAGCATTGGGGAGTCCGGGTAATGCAATAAAGTGCGCCATTTTACTAAAACGATCTACAACCACCAGAATAACTGTCTTACCAGACGACTCAGGCAGATCAGTGATGAAGTCCATGGATAGGTGAGTCCATGGTCTGGACGGGATGGGTAATGGAAGTAGGGGTCCAGAGGGACGAGTATGTGTCACCTTAGAGCGTGCGCAGACACTACAGGCTGACACATATTCCTCAACACACTTACGCAGACCTGGCCACCAGAATCTACGAGAGATGAGGTCGACAGTGGATTTACTCCCAGGGTGTCCCGCAAGCACCGAAGAATGATGCTCCTCAAAACCTTATAACGCAAATCAGAAGGAACAAACAACTTCCCGGGAGGGCAAGACTCCGGCGCATCTCCCTGGGCCTCAAGCACTTTAGCCTCAAGATCAGGGTAAAGAGCGGATATCACCACTCCTTCAGACAGTATAGGGCTAGGATCTTCAAAATCACCACCCCCGGGAAAACTACGTGACAAGGCATCCGCCTTCACATTCTTAACCCCAGGACGGTATGTGACAATGAAATTGAATCTGGTGAAGAACAAAGACCATCTGGCCTGCCTCGGATTAAGTCGTCTAGCCGACTCCAGGTAAGCCAGATTTTTGTGATCAGTGAATACCGTGATTGGATGATTCGCCCCTTCCAACCAATGACGCCATTCCTCAAAAGCCAACTTAATGGCCAGTAACTCTCGGTTACCTACATCATAATTTCTCTCCGCCACAGAGAGTTTCTTCGAAAAAAAAAGCACATGGGCGCCATTTACCAGGTGACGGGCCCTGTGATAACACAGCTCCTACCCCCACATCGGATGCGTCAACCTCCACAATGAAAGGTTGTGACACATCTGGCTGCACCAATATAGGGGCAGAAGAAAAGCACTCCTTTACAGCAGAGAAGGCTTGCAATGCTGCATCAGACCACACAGAGACATCCGTCCCTTTCTTAGTCATGTCAGTTAAGGGTTTAACCATCGTCGAATAGTTCTTAATAAATTTTCGGTAATAGTTGGTGAACCCCAAAAATCGCATAAGAGCCTTCAGATTTTCAGGTCGGTCCCAGTTCAGAACAGCACAGACCTTCTCTGGATCCATACGAAAACCTGAAGATGAAAGCAGGTATCCTAAGAATTGCACCTCATGTACAGCAAAAGCACATTTCTCTAATTTTGCATACAACTTGTTATCTCTTAAGATTTGCAACACCTGCCTCACGTGATCCTGATGTGTCACAATATCTGGAGAATAGATTAGTATGTCATCCAAATACACGACTACAAACCTCCCCACAAGATGATGAAAAATGTCATTAACAAAATGCTGGAAGACAGCAGGAGCATTGGTCAACCCAAAAGGCATGACCAGGTTCTCAAAGTGGCCCTCAGGAGTGTTAAAGGCCGTCTTCCATTCATCCCCTTCCTTGATCCTGACCAGATTATATGCCCCCCTTAAGTCCAACTTGGAGAACACCTTGGCATCCACAATCTGGTTAAACAAGTCAGGAATCAAAGGAAGGGGGTACGGATCACGGACAGTAATCCTATTGAGTTCACGGAAATCCAGACATGGCCTAAGGGATCCGTCCTTTTTTTTAACAAAAAAGAACCCTGCTGCCACAGGAGATTTGGAAGGCCTAATATGTCCTTTGGCCAAACTCTCAGCAATATATTCCTTCATGGCCGTTCTCTCAGGTCCAGAAAGGTTATACAGCCTAGATTTAGGCAATCTTGTTCCAGGGATAAGATTGATAGGACAATCGTATTCCCGGTGAGGGGGTAAATCCTGACATCCACCTTCAGAAAATACATCAGAGAAATCCGATATAAAAGAAGGAAGAGTCTTAGTGGTTAAAGCAGAAAAAGATGTATTAAGGCAATTGTCAACACAATAATCGCCCCAATCCACAATTTGTCTAGTATGCCAGTCAATGGACGGATTATGTTTGCTTAACCACGGTAAACCCAGAACCACAGGAGCAGGAAGACCTTCCAACACAAAACATGAAATAAGCTCCTGATGAAATTCACCCACTCTTAATTTGATATCATGCACCATCTGAGACAAACACTTCTGAGAGAGAGGTGCAGAATCAATGGCAAACACAGAAATCCTCTTATCCAAAGAACTTGGTGACAATCCATGCATACGGACAAACTGAGCATCAATCAAGTTCACCCCTGCCCCGCTGTCAATAAACACCTCAATTTTCACAACCTTTGATTCTAGCGCCACCTCGGCAGTCAGGAGAAAACGGGTACTGCAGGATGAAGACAAATTCATATTTTCAGTCTCCCTACCCACTCCACCAAGAGTGAGATGAGAATTCAACGCCCCCTTTTCTTTTCTCTCCTTTAGAGACAGGAAGCATGGACATACATTGATAAAGTGTCCTTTCTGACCACAGAAAAAACACACACCCTTTTTATTACCAAGATGTTTACGGGTGGCTACAGGAGTGGCTCCCCCTAATTGCATAGGTGCATCCCCAGACATCAACCTAGGGGAATATTCACCCAAAGTATCATAGGAAGCTGGTACACTATGTGATAGTACGTCCTGAGAGCGGGGGCCCCTAGATCGCTCTCTCAGTCGCCTATCCATGCGTACAGCAAGAGACATAGCGGCTTCCAAAGACACAGGGGTTTCCTGAAAGGCCAAAGCGTCCTTCAGCCTTTCAGACAAACCTTGACAGAATTGGCTACGTAAAGCCGGATCGTTCCATTCAGTATTGGTCGCCCACCTCCGAAACTCAGAGCAATAAGTCTCAACCGGCCGCTCACCCTGACAAAGGTTACGTATCTGGGTCTCCGCCAGGGAGATACGATCCGGGTCATCATAGATAATCCCTAGGGTCTTGAAAAATTCATCTACCGACCGGAGAGACAGCGATCCGGCCGGTAGAGAAAAGGCCCATGACTGTGCATCCCCTTTAAGCAGCGAGATGACCACACCAACCTTCTGTTCCTCATTACCAGAAGAATGTGGACGCAGTCTGAAATACAATTTGCACGCCTCCCTAAATAGAACAAAATTATCACATTCCCCAGAAAATCTATCCGGGAGGGGGACCTTAGGCTCCAAACAGACCTGACACTCAGCACCCCCAGAACCACCAGCCTGTGGTCTCTGAATCTGGTTGCGGATGTCAGCCACCTCCAAGCTGAGTCCCTGCAGCCGTTCAGCCAGTGTAGCAATAGCATCCATGTCAGCACAAAAATGACATAAATTTTTGTTAGCGGCGGTTTATAATGTCACGCTCGGGTGTGGGGGGAAAAGCCACACCGAGCGTATGAGGGATGGGAACAGACAAAACCAGGGGACTGGTCACCTCCTGCAGGGGACCCTAAGACTAGGCCCTAGCTGGCTACCAGTATGAACTAACCCGGGTGGTAGGAAAGCTCATACACAGGAACCTAATCTGAGTAAACCCTAGAACACCCTGCAGTCTAATGACACAAGAAAGTAACCTGTTCCTCCAAGCGTAAGGAGGAACAGGAGACTCAAACAGGAATAACCAAAGGAAGGGAAAACACTTAACTTTAAGTAGAACTCAGCAACAGGATCTCAGCCGAGATCCACACCACTCTCAACAGGTATGTAGCAGATATAAACCGCAAGGGATTCTGGGAGAGGAAGAGGTAAGTAGGAGACAGCTAATTGCCAAGCGGCAACAGCTGAGGGAAAGGGGTGTGGAGAACAGCACCCAAACCACAGGGAATAGCCTGTCAAACCTGTCACTTAGAAAGCCGCACAGAACGTCTGATTCCAGACGCAAGACCACTCGTGACACATATACACTGTACATTTACCATAAGGCCTATCCTCTGAGTCCAAATTGTTTCATCCCACAAGTCTGCCCCTCTTTTTCATACATGACAATATCTTGTTGGCTTTGGCAGATTTTCCCAATCCCTTGATAGACAAAAACACCCTACTGTAAGCTTACATAATATTGTGTCATCAGCAAATTCCCAGACACTGCTTTGGATGCCTTCAAGTTACTAGTCAGCAAATTAAAAGAAAATGGATACTAGACTGTCTGTTTTATAATGCTATATATACAGTGGGGAAAATAAGTATTTGATACACTGGCGATTTTGCAAGTTTTCTCACCTTCAAAGAATGGAGAGGTCTGTCATTTTTATCGTTGGTATACTTCAACTGTAAGAGACAGAAAATTATTAGAAAATGGAAGAAACACAATATGACTGGTAATCTTACTCGGTCTGGGGCTGCATGCAAGATCTCGCCTTTTGGGCTAAGGATGATTCTGAGAAAGGTCAGGAATCGGCCCACAACTACACGGGAGGATCTGGTTAATGACCTGAAGAGAGCTGGGACCACAGTCTCAAAGATTACGGTTAGTTACACACTACACCGTCATGGATTAAAATCCTGCAGGCCACGCAAGGTCCCCCTGCACACGCCAGCACATGTCCAGGCCTGTTTGAAGTTTCCCAATGATCATCTGGATGATCCAGAGGAAGCATGGGAGAAGGTCATGTGGTTAGATGAGACCAAAATAGAACTTTTTGGTATCAACTACACTCGTGTTTGGAGGAAAAAGAAGGATGAGTACAACCCCAAGATTTTGGCCAACAATAAGAGCTTCGAAGATGGGTCATGGCTGGATCTTCCAGCATGACAATGACACGAAACACACAACCAGGGCAACTAAGGAGTGGCTCTGTAAGAAGCATTATAAGGTCCTGGAGTGGCCTAGTCTCCAGACCTCGACCCAATCGAAAATCTCTGGAGGGAGCTGAAAATGTAGCCCAGCGATAGCCCCAAAACCTTAAAGATCTGGAGAAGATCTGTGTGGAGGAGTGGGCCAAAATCCCTGCTGCACTGTGTGCAAACTTGGTCAAGAACTACAGGAAACATCTGACCTCTGTAACTGCAAAGAAAGGTTTCTGTACCAAATATTAAGTTCTGTTTTTCTATTGTATCAAATACTTATTTCATGCAGTAAAATGCAAATTAATTATTTGAAAATCATAGAATGTGATTCTCTCCATTCTTTGTAGGTGGTAAAACTTGCAAAATTGCCAGTGTATCAAATACTTATTTTCCCCACTGTATATTCACTTTCACTTTTTTTTCACATTCTGATATGTTGCAACCTTGTGCTTCATTCTATACTCAGTACCCCATGATGACAAAGTGAAAACAGAATGTTAGAAATCTGTGTTAATTTTTTTGGAAATGAAAAACTAAAATATTGCATTGACATACAGATTCAGACCTTTTAATCAGTACTTAGTTGAAGCACCTTTAGCAGCAGATACAACCTTCCATCTTCTTGAGTATGATATCATAAGGTTTGAACATCTGGATTTGGGGAATTTCTGCCATTCTTCTCTGCAGATCTCCTCAAGTCAGGTTGGATGGGGACCATCGGTGAGAGCCTTTTTTAGGTCTCCCCTGAGATGTTTGCTTGGGTTCAAGTCAGCGCTCTGGCTGAGCCACTCAAGGACATTCAAAGAGTTGTCCCTAAGCCTCTCTTGTGTTATCTTGGCTGTGTGCTTAGAGTCATTGTATTGTTGACCTTCGGCCCAGTCTGTGGTCCAGAGCTCTCTGGATAAGGTTTTTGCTAAGAATATCTTTAAACTTTGCTCCATTCAGCTTTTCCTCAACTCTCACCAGTTTCCCTGTCCCAGCCGATGAAAAATGCCCTCAGTATGATGTTGGCACGACCATACTTCACTGTAGGGATAGTATTGGGCCGTGGCTGGTTTCTTCCAAACATAATGTTTAGAACTGAGGCAAAAATTAAAAATTAAAAAAACAGATTTTATAGGATCAAATATGAGCTTAAAAATCATTACAAAAAATAAAAAAAAATTTAAAAATATAGAAAAAATATCTAAAAGTTTAACCCTTTCCCGACCAACCCCGTACATGTACGGCGCTGGTGCGGTGCGGGGACATGACTCCCGCTCGCGGGTGCGGCGGGCACCATGGCCGGCAAGTCTCTGCTATTTCTAACAGCAGAGACTTGCCGCTACTTACTGCCATCAGCGGCGTCTTCATGGGCCTTCTGAGTGGCCAATCGGGGTGTCTGTACACCATATGAAAACTGTAATCCTCGCTGGTGAGTTTTCAAACTGCAATTCTTATTCTGGCCACTAGATGGCAGGCCAGGATAAGAAATGAGCAATTATGGGATTTAACTCCATCTAGTAAATCCCTGATTGCTCATAAAGAAAAAAAAAACAAAACAATATATTAGCTCATATTTGAGCTTTAAAATAATCACAAAAAAATAAAAAAAATGTTAAAAATATATAAAAAATAAAAAATATATAAAAGTTCAAATCACCCCCCTTTCCGTATAATGAAAAAATAAATACCTAAATAACAATAAATATAGACATCATGGGTATCACCGTGACCGAAAACGCCCGTACTTTTAAAATATAAAAAAAAATTCCAATACGGCAAATTGTGTGGCGGAAAAAAGCGTCCAAATGGCGATTCGACGTTTTTTGTCGCTTTTTTTTCTGAACAAAATTAAATAAAAAGTGATCAAAAAGTCATACACACCCCAGAATGGTATCAATAAAAACTTCAGATCGCCCCACAAAAAATGAGCCCCCATACAACTCCATACACATAAATATCAAAAAGTTATAGGGGTCAAGATATGACAAAAAAAAAAAGGCCAACTTTATAATTATTTTAAAAACGAAAATAAAAAAAAATCAAAATGCAGGAAAAACTATACATATTAGGTATCGCCGGATTCATACTGACCAGTAGAATGAAAGTAACTGGTCAGTTTTAATGAACATCGAACGTTGTAAATAAGAAACCCGTAGAACTGTAGCGGAATAGCGTTTTTTTTGCAATTTCACCCGATTTGGAATTTTTTTCCCGCTTCCCACTACACCATATGCAATATTAAATGGTGGCGTTGGAAAGTACAACTTGTCCCACAAAAAACAAGCCCTCATACAGCTATGTGAACAGAAAAATAAAACAGTTATAGCTGTTTGAAGGCAGGGAGCGCAAAACGAAAATGCATAACCGAAAAAACCTCCGGGGTAGAACAAAAAATATAAACATCATAGGTATCACCACGACCGAAAATGCCCGTACTATTAAATAGGACCTGATAGACCAGTCTCATTTACCATTTTCTGTGCCTGTTTCAGGAAGCTGTCTTACATTTAGAAGTGGCGCTTGATCAGCCAAAGCCGGCGCCTCTCCATAACTTTGGCGGATCCACCACCTGGTATAGGGCTTATTAAGACCGGCGTCTAAAACACTACTCTTAATAAATGCGCACCATAGTGTCTGAGAGGCAGGCAACATGTCATAGAGCAGGAGGAGCTGAGCAGATTCATATATAGTTTTTTATTAAAAGATTCAGCATAACTTGCATTTTATTCATTTAAATTCCTGCTTATTCTGGATTTTGAAATCAAGGAGGTGATCCTATCAGTGATTGACAGCCTCCCCCGTATGACTGTGTATACATGGAGAGCTGTCAATCACTGATAGGACCACCTCCTTGTCTTCAAAGCCCAGAATGAGCAGGAATTTAAATGAATAAAATACAAGTTATACTGAATCTGTTTCCACAAAACTATATATATACAGTGGAGGAAATAAGTATTTGATCCCCCACTGACTTTAAAAGTTTTAATACAAAAAAATAAATGAAACGTCTTATAATTTTATACCAGCTTTATTTTAACAGTGCCACATAGAATATCAAAAGAAAAACGGAGAAAATTACATGAAATGAGAAATAAAAAATAATTTGCATTTCATTGAGGGAAATAAGTATTTGATCCCCTAGTAAAACCATGACTAATGTTGGCTCCCACAGACCACTGACACACCCTAATCACAGTGAGGTCGTTACCTGGATGAGAGACACCTGTCCCAAATTGTCACCTGTATAAAAGGCCACCTGCCAACAGTCTCAGTGACACTCCAACATCTCCACCATGGGCAAGACTAAAGAGCTGTCTAAAGATGTCAAGGACAAAATTGTTGACCTACACAAGGCTGAAATGGGCTACAAAGCCATAAGTAAGAAGCTGGATGAGAAGGTGACAACTGTTGGTGCAATTATTCGGAAGTGGAAGAAGTACATTACTGTCAATCGACCCAGGCCTGGAGCTCCATGCAAGATATCACCTCGTGGAGTCTCATTGATCATGAGAAAGGCTAAAAATCACCAAGAACTACACGGGAGGAGCTGAGTAATGATCTCAAGGCAGCTGGGAGCACAGTCTCCAAAAAACCATTGGTAATACACTGAGACATAATGGTTTAAAATCCTGCAGTGCACGCAAGGTTCCTCTGCTCAAGAAGGCTCAAGTCCAGGCCCGCCTCAAGTTTGCCAATGAACATATTAATGACTCCGAGAGACTGGGAGAAGGTGCTGTGGTCAGATGAGACCAAAATTGAGCTCTTTGGCCTCAACTCAACTCGACGTGTTTGGAGGAAGAAAAATACAGAATATGACCCTAAGAATACCATCCCCACCATCAAGCATGGTGGTGGAAGTATTATGTTTTAGGGGTGTTTTTCTTCTAAGGGCACAGGCCAACTTCACCGCATTGACAGGAAGATGAACGGGGCCATGTATCGCAAAATCCTGGGTGACAACCTCCTTGCCTCTGCCAGGGCACGGAAAATGGGTCGTGGACGACAACGACCCAAAACATACAGCCAAGTAAACAAAGGATTGGCTCCATAAAAAGCACATCAAGGTCATGGAATGGCCTAGCCAGTCTCCTGACCTCAATCCCAACGAAAATCTATGGAGAGAGCTGAAGCTTCTTGTTTCCAAATGCATGCCTAAAAACCTTAAGGATATGGAGATGATTTGCAGAGAGGAGTGGGCCAAAATTACTCCTGAAGTGTGTGCAAACCTTATAAAAAACTATAAGAAACGTCTGACTGCTGTGCTTGCCAACAAGGGTTTTGCCACCAAGTATTAAATGATGTTTTACTAGGGGATCAAATACTTATTTCCCTCAATGAAATGCAAATTATTTTTTATTTCTCATTTCATGTAATTTTCTCTGTTTTTCTTTTGATATTCTATGTGGCACTGTTAAAATAAAGTTGGCATAAAATTATGAGACGTTTCATTTATTTTTTTGTATTAAAACTTTTAAAGTCAGTGGGGGATCAAATACTTATTTCCTCCACTGTATATATATATATATATATATATATATATATATATATATTTCTGCTCTGCTCCTCCTGCTCTATGACATACTGCCTGTAGCTTACATTGCATCTTTATGGTGACAGCTTCCCTTTAAATATCTTATGTTTAATTTAAAGGCTATGGACACCATAGGCATTTTTTATGAAATGCATGCAATACATTTTTTTGGCTGAAAAACTTTTATAATTGGGTTTAATAAAAAAAAGTTGAACTGTTTACCTTCGGAAGCTTCTATGTATCAGTGTACATAGCAAGCTTCAGAATGCCATTTGTGGTCAAATCTGACACTCCTGCGTTGTTATGAATGATCAACTAATCACAATTGATCAACATTTATTTGCTCATGATTGAGCTTAGATCACCACTTAAGAGAACACAGGAGTGGCTTTAGATCGAGACGTTAGATGAGCTTGTCTGACAGATTTAACTCTGAACCACTTCTGAAAGGTTTTTCATATCCACTTCATATTACCACTTCTGATATTTATGGCATATCCACAGAAACAGCAGCTAATGTGACTAGTAATGTTGGCTTGCAGTCACTTCCTATAGGAGAAAAACTTCATATACTTAAAGTACATAAGGATTCAGGAACACTGTCAAATTACATTTTTGGTTTTATTTATGGTTTAACTATTTCTTGTTTTGTTAGATGGTTTAACGGTTTTAACTGGGAAGGATTGAGTTTGAGAAATGTTCCATCACCCTTAAAACCAGAGGTAAAGTATGCGGTCACGTCGTCATTTTCAAGTTACATCTTAAAGGGGTTTTTCACCTCTTCATCAATATCAGTGTTAATCTCTACAAATCAGCTAATCACCACTACATAATGGTTGAAGCTTCTGCTTCTGGCTCCATCCACTGTTTAGTTTTTGGTACCGGCAGCTGCTACAAACAGCTGATTGGTGGGAGTTTCAGGTGTCAGACTGAAACTGATGACCTATCTGGAGGATAGGTCATCAATATAAAAAAGGTGGAAAACTCCTTTAATGATAGACTGTATATTATTACAACAGTTTGAATTTCATTGTACTGAATAAAGTTGTTAGTGTAGGATTTACTAGTAAAACTTTACCTGTGATTGACACTGCCTATAGTCAATATATAAAATCTAGCATCTTTGCAATACGTGTTCATAACATTAGTTGATGTTTTCAGTTACTTCTAAGTTTGTTTTTAGTCTCTTCAGTGTAGAAAAAAGTATTTTTTACAATTATTTTAATCAAGACTATTTGCATAGTTGCTTCATTTTTTATTTTAGATGCTGTGAAGCAGTAAGAAAATGTTGGGAAACTACATATTCTTAAAAAGTTATGGCACATTTTAGATAATTTTTGGGAAAAAAACAACAACGGAAAGTAGAAATCACAATCTCTAACCATGATCTATATTTGACTTTATTTTAAATCTCTAGCTTGACGGACCTATGGATCACAGCTATTTTGACAACTATCCACCAGATGATGAAATACCCCCTGATGAGAAGTCTGGATGGGATCAAGATTTCTGAAGAACATTTTGGAGGACATTGGTTGTCAAACGTCATAGTTTCTCTGGAGTGTTGTTGTTGGCCACAATGTTTATATGGACTCTTTGACTTGGCAAAGATGGATTATGTTTTGAAGGTGAACTGTGTGTTGAACATATATATCATAAAACATGGCCCTGGCTGTGGTATAATCAGCATTTACAAATATGTCAGAACAGCCATTTAAAACCAGAATAAGGCCAAATATGAAAAACCAGTAGTGTACTGATTATAATGAGGTACAGTGACTGCTCCTCCTCACCTGCAGAGAAAATTGCCATTCAGCACTGAGTTACCCAGGAACTAACAAAAAAAAGGGGTGTCCTAATTTAATCATTTCCATGACCTATTAAGAGTATTTATACAATCTTTGTGTGGGTAAAAAAGCAAAATGAAAAAGTCCAATCAAAATTGCAGTTCAATATGGGTGCTGAAACAGGATTTGCTTGAACAAATCTCGCTTCCTGTTTTTCTGAACTAACAACAGTGTTAAAATGCAGCTTTAGCCATCTTTTTATATGCCTCACACTATGTTATGAAACACCTATAACATTTTTCAGTATTTATTGCTGACAGTATATTAAACTGACAATCAAATACAGTCGATAGTATATAAATACTATTAGTCTCAACAAACGGTATGATGTACAATTGTAGCAGACCTTATAGCAGTCTCATGGCCATCTAATATACTTACTACCTCAACAACATAAGGGTTGAACTACATGGTGACTTGTGGCTGCACATCATTAATTTATTTTTCAGAATTCAATAGTATGTGATAATTGTGAACTTTATAATAGATCTAATTTAAAAAGTGCCTGTTTCTACACTTATTCCCCCCTCTCCCGCACTGATCACTGTCCCTGAAATGACTGAGGAAGTCCATATGAGGAAGTGCATACATAGTACTTTGATGTCTATGGGGAGGGAAGGAGGAGGACGAGCTGCAGAGACAGACACAGATCAGAAGTGGCTGCAGCTACTACTAAGTGATTTATCTCACCCCAGAGCTAGATTATCAGGTGAAAAATTATCCAGCTTAGAGGTGATATAAACTACAGTAGATGTAGTAGTCGTGTCTGGTCTCTTTACCCTCTGTCCACTATAAGCTGATCTTTTCGGTGTACAGATTTGATCAGTCTAGTTAGACAGTGAATAGTGCAGTGTGTGTGTGTGTGTGGGATGGGGGGTTGATAAAATATATTACAGAGTTCACTATCATTAGGTGTGATGTAGCAGATGATATTGCAATCTTATGTTGCATGACTACAAGTTGCTGTGTAGATCTAGCCTAAGCCTACAATTGACTTTCAGTATTTGCAGTTATGTGGATAAATCTATGACAGTCTATATAGGTATATCTGCTCTATATGGCAGTTTTGTTGTCCTCTCCACATCAGACTCAGGTATCTGAACCAGCATTAGAAATCTACATTTTCTCATGATGCCAAAAGAAGAAGGAAACTTTGCCTCCAGTAGTCGTAGTGTTTTTGTATAACATTAGAATGTGACGGTAACTCTGCATTTGTACAATCTTACAATACAATGCAATTCCTAATAAATTATTACACAAATGTTCATGGTTGTCATTACTACAAGTTTCATTTAGAACACACCACTTCATGCTGCATGACATGGTTCAGCAAAACAGTATATACTGTAACTCAAACATGAGACGAGAGCCCTGACCAAATGAGCTTACAATCTAACGTAGCGGCTCTCCAGCATTTGGAACGCTACTAGCATGGCCTGACAGCCAGACGAAGCTGAACACCCAAGCTCCCCTGTTGTATTATCATACAACTCTGATAACCAAGTGTACCATTGATGTATATAATAAAACGCATTGAAGGCAGATACAAATTGCTCAAAGATTTATTGAGATTTATAATTAAAATGCAAAATAACAAATATGTACACGTATGAACATCACTATGCACAGTGTTTCCACTGTCTTCTCAATGCATTTCCCCTGTAATGAAATCTAGAAAAAGTTCAAAAACAGTTGGAACTAGAAAAGGTGAACAGAGTATTGACATGACACAAAATGTAATGCAAACTACAAAACCAAGAAGAGATAGTAAAATGACTGCTCAAATATAAGCTATAAAAGCAAACACAGAGCTACTTGTTACACTGTCTAGGTATTGTGGGTGTATCTGCATTAGATTGTAAGCTCTAGTGGACAGGTCTTGTATCTTATGGATTCATAATCATTAGATGTGTGGTTAACTGGGGGTAGTTATGTTGGATAGGACACTGGAGAACTGTTTCAATGGCCTTTAGTACAGCCCCTCTACTCATCTCATTCACAGAATACTGGTATCATAAATGGCACCTGTGTTCTGCTCAAGAGAGGGATAACTTGAAGCTCCTGGGACTCTATAGGAAAAATGTAACGGGGCTCCCACCTACCATGGACCAATTAAAAAACTTGTATCTTATATAGCAGAAGGGCCTTTGACCACCTTGGCATCAGAATCTAGAGTCAACTACCAAAGTTTCACCCCTGGACCACAGATGCAAGGCAGTTCATTTACTTGCTTTTTCACCTCTTACCCAAACCCAAATCTCTGTCTTCTTGTAAGTGCTCATGAGTCAATACAGTTTCTTAGCCAGAGCAATTATAGGCAATCTCATAGCATATACAGTATATATTTAAAAAAATACAGATTCCTGAAGGGGAGAGCAGAATATTCAGAAGGAAGACCAGCATGGACCCAGGGCCTCTCCATTGTGGGTTGTAAAAAGGCTGCATAGGTCAATCCCATATCATTTTAAAGTTTTAAGAAATGTGCATGTTATAGGGCAGTGGTGGCGAACCTATGGCACTGGTGCCAGTGGCGGCACTCGGAGCCCTCTCTGTGGGCACCCACACCCTGGAAAACGTCTATGGTGTACCAATATGCCTTAGACTTTTCCTGCCATTCATCAGCGCAGGGTGCACTATGAACAGCACAGACAGCACATTGAATGTAAGCAGACTATTATAGCTAAATAATACATGGAAGATATACTATATTGGTATTCAGGTTAAAATGCTGTGTTGGCACTTTGAGATAAATAAGTGGATTTTGCGTTACAGTTTGGGCACTCGGTCTATAAAAGGTTCGCCATCACTGTTATAGGGTGATACAATGTTACCATCTTCTTCTTCATGATAAAACATCACTTCAGAAGGGCATAGGAGCTGTGACCTGACAAACCCTTGCCCCTCTGTACCGAAAATAATGGAAACCCACAATAGAGAGTTGTCCTACAGTAGCTTCCCAGCTTCACAGGACCTGGCTACTAGACACCAACCAACTGATGTATCCTTCTTACTGACATATTTGACCGACATATCAGATGACATTGGTGACAAGTAGCTCTTTCTCAGTTAATCATAACTGAGAAAACTCAGGTGTGTATTCAAATAAACCGCCTGAAATAAAACTTCACCGTTGCTGGATTTTTCCCTTCTCTCCAATACACACCTCCTATGAAATGATTGCTACATATATGTTTATGGCCTCACAATACGTGGAAATTCTGGACTAATTTCTTATGAATATCTCTCAATTCAAATATCTATTTTGGTGCAAACAATAACTGTTTCTCTCATTAATCAAAACTGTCTAATGCCAATGTTGCCCAAAGCAGCCAATCAGAGCTCAGTTCACTTTCTCAAGCTGGAAAAATGAAAGCTGCACCGTAATAGGTTGCTATGGCCAACAAGGCCGGTTCTTGCAATTTACCAGACATTTACGTCTACAATATTCATTTTAGTTGTAATGGTGGCAACATAAGTAATGTACACACAACATATCTTGTCATCATTATATTTATTATTAAGAACAGAGAACATGTCACATATGTACAGTATATTGTGGAAATTACCATTTAGGTGGACAACTCTTAAAATCACCTAAGGCTTCTAGTACCATGGATGTATACACCACATAAAACCTCCTATAAGACAGCAGGCTATAATAAATGCAACATGGGTCTTATAGTGGGGTTCCTCATCCTTAGGCTACTTGAGTCAGTGGCAGACACCTCCTTAAGATGCCAATCTCTTTCATCCATTTGCAGATATAGTCAATATTTTCCCATAATATATTACGCTGGATTGAAGACACTGATGATATGAGTACTTTATACGGTATATAAATGATTTTGGAGTCTACCAATTGCTACCTCAATGTATAAGTAAAAAAAAAAAGAGTGGACGTCAAGGTAAATAAATATTCTCTCTCAATTTGGTGTGCACACACCAGGAAAACTCCTAAGGACACCATTTATATGACGGATGCCAAATATCCGCCTGGCCGCTATATGTTAACTGTATAGAAAAACGTAGTTATATATACAAAAGCAACCCTAAAAAGTATACTGTGTGGTATATTTTTTTTTATATGGGAGCCTGTAGACAACATATGTCACTGTATACCTTTACTGTGACATCTGTTGCAGCTATACATATATAGCCAGTCCTGATATTTCCTGTGCCACACTAGTGGGCACTTTATATATGGTGAGGCTCATGCCTTGCCATAAATTAAATACTTCTTACAGCAGTCAGCTCGTAGCTAGCATAGATGTCAGCCATCATTTATGCCAGAAAACTGGATTATAGATGTGCTGGAGCCAATAGCCTCGCCCATGCCCCCCTCCCCAGAAATTAGCAAGGTTGGCATAAAACCATTAATTGTGACTAAATTAGTTGCAATGGTGTTTAAAAAGTTGTAAACCCGAGATTTGTGATATTTTTTTAATGCTAAAAACCAAGTGAAGGTGGAAAATAAATCTCCTCCCTAGTGTTTATGAGACTTTTTGCTCTTAAGCATCCCCCTTCCCTTGTAGATTGTAAGCTCTTGCAGACAGGGTCCTCTCCCCCTTTGTACCAGTCTGTTCTTGTATTTTTATATTATGTATGTGTCATGCCCTCTGTACAGCACCATGTAAGTAATGGCGCTTTCAAATAAATAATAATAATAACTTTCCACCCCCACAAAATTATCCACTAACAATGAATACTCACCTTACAAATCCACTGCGGCTCCGATGCTCATCCTTCCCTGGTCCCATTCTGGTCTGTGTTTACTGGGCCTCAGAGAAGATGTTTTGGGTTGACATGTGAGCACCAGCTTCAGCAGTCACATGTTGTATCACCAACACATCACTGGACCAGGGGCACCAGAAAAGTGTCAGGAGTGGCAGGAGATGGGTAGGTTTTTATTTTATACTAGTGGCAGCTATTTGGAAAACCTCTCCAAGCTCCAAGCTTTAAGAAGGCTAGATTTTGGCAGTACATCTACTGAATTGCCCAAGAGGATTTTTAGTATAAATTTTCTTAAACATACTGTAGCGGACTGGAGACTATTGGGGTCATTTATCAAACTGGTGTAAAGTAAAACTGGCTTAGTTGCTCATAGCAACCAATCAGATTCCACATCTCATTTTTGACAGCTCCTTTGGAAAATGAAAGGTGGAATCTGATTGGTTGCTAGGGGCAACTAAGACAGTTCTACTTTACACCAGTTTGATGAATGACCCCATGTGTTTGCATCTTACCATTACCATTTGTCAACAGTAGGTTTTACTAGTATGTATGGAATACACTGTATCACTGCATATATAGATACTTACCTCAACACAGAGGCTATGTTCGCACAACATTTGCTCCATTCTTCAGAATATGTGTACTTTTTACATTTTATTTAAAAAGTCAATTGCATACAGTTATAATTGTTGATAGCACATAAAAATAGGAAAAATGAGTTATACCTTAAAGGAGTGGTTCCACAATCATGGCATATTACCTATCTACATGTCTGATTGCTGGGGGTCCTAGCACATACACATTGCCACTCCATTCAATCTACATGAGAAAGAGCTTGGTTATTCAGTCATATAGACTTTGAATGGAGTGGCAGTTTTCTTGTGGTTGTGGAGGTCCCATCAGTGAGGACCCCATGATCAGACACTTATTACCAAGTAGATGGGTAATAGGTTGTGGGACAGCCCCTTTAAGTGTAGTTAAAAATGTGGTGTGAACTTAGCCTTAAAGTGGTACTCCGGCAGAAATAAATAACTGACAAACTGGCACCATGATGGGCAAATAATATACTAGCTGCTGTATTCCTTTAAAGGATACCTCTATTATGTAATGCATAAGACACAGGAAACCCAGACCATCCGCTTTCCTAAACTCATCAGTAATTTCAAACTTCGGCAGCAGCAGCAAAACTGGAGGTACACTTTAACAGTGGCCCTAGGTTGTCTTTGTAATGTATGGATCCAAGGTCCCTCAGGACAATGCTGATGGCACTTTACAATGTCTGCGGTAGTAGTTATCAAAAGCACACTCCATTTTTAAATTATGTGGTAGTTGCAGCCGGCTTGAGTAACATAGGACCACGCACACGTCAATGGAGTGGAAGCAATGTTGAAGGAGCTCTGCAACTACAGCCAATAGCTGCATGGCACTCTTGTTGATCTGATAACAGGGTGTAGTTTTGACAACCACTGCTGCAACCCTTGTAATATGCAGCATTGTTGTCACTGTTCTATGGGGCCATGGCTCTGAGCAGGACAAGAATGTCTTCTGAGGGGCACTATTAAAGAAGTACAACACCTGGTGTCCATACTATGTCCAGTTTTTCAATTGTTAATATTGGGTCTGAGTTCCACTTTAATAACTAGAGTTTAACTAGCTTATTCTTGACACATAGTGGTCTAACAAGGAAAAGGAAAAACATACCTATGGAAATACATTCTGCGTTCTTGTACAGAAGCAGCAGGCAGATTTATTTTTTGTAATACAGTATAACAAAATTAAATATGGTTTATTTTACACTTTTTTCATCATGTCCATTATACCATTTGTTTACACTGTTAAAAAAGTGCTGGTTAACAAAAAATTGAAAAAAAAAATCAACGTTTCCAATTATGTTACACAAACTTGTTAAGAACCACGTTCAATAATGTATGTCCTCAAATTATTTACACTTACTATCATGCAGTGAAGAACGCTTCATACTCCTTCAGAGTTTCCAAGGGGCAACTCTGTCACTTACTGTCTGTTCTATGGCAACAGATATGTGTAACAGACACAGAAATGTATGGACTGTGTATATATATTTCTATATGAGAAGAACATCATAGCCAAGTGAACACTCAAGAGTCTGAAGGCACTTTACAGCTTTGTCGGTTTGAGTTTGTTTGTTTTTTTCCGGTAAAAAAATAAATGCGTCTTTGGAAAAGTCATAAGAACTTCTACTTTCTGCAGAGCTTATATTAGACAGGAGCTTATATTCATCTTCTACATGCCAGTTTACACTATAGGCACTGATCTGTCCAGTATGACTTGCATGTAGCAGAGGTCCAGAGGTCCATCACCAGTGTTTAGATTCTTCTGCATTGTTGTCCCTGGTAGACATGAATATTTTACGAATTGTATTTTGAAAGTGCAAATATGAAGATTGCTTTGGATGCCTGTGAAGATCTGAGATGTTATCTGCAGGCACAGGACTCTACTGTCATGTTGGGATATACTTTAAGGACAACATTTTTGTTTTCGTCAAAGAAGAGAATGCTGAGAGAAGACATCTTTTCAGGGACACAACAAGGTTCTGGGATACCAGGAACCACGCCAACAGCTCTCACAATACTCTGGATAGTGGCATGATTTGATGGCTTCAAAGACTGTTGGAAAAAAAATAGACATGTTAGTTTAGAAGTCTACTATGTGTAATTGTTAACAAAAGGCAGGGCTACCTCATAAGTCAAGTGTACATTTGTAGGCTCTTTTCATCATTCATTCATTTCAACTTTTCATCATGACATTGCCTGGTCTATAAGACTCCTATTGCTGCTTAGGTGCTCTCTATGAGATACAGTATTTCCCGAATCCTGACTTAGGCCACTTACCCAGTTAAGCCAGTACCCTCTGCTCTGCACTGATTAGGGGCAATCACCCCGAAACAGCTGTCTGCAGATGAGGTGCTGGCTTATTTAATATTCAAGTCATGTCTTGAGGCCTATATAAAGGGTCGAATATTGACTTACAGGCAGCGTTGCCAACCCAAATTTTTCTTTTTTCTGGACAACTTAACCCAAAATCACGGATGGCCAACACTTTTTATGGACAAATTGGAAAAACATAATAAAAGGATAAATATTATAAGTAATACACCTCTATAGCTCAATATACTGATCAGAACTCATTACCACCATTTACTGTGAGCTGTAAAATGATGATAATTACCACCAAAATAATCTAGTCAGGTACCACCAGCCTCAAAAAAATCACGGACACCTCTATTTTTTTTCACGGACACAGGAAAAAAGTTGCCTATTTTTACGGACTGTCCAGAAATTTCTGGACGGTTGGCAACCCTGCTTACAGGATAGCTGCCTTACATCTGGTGGCATCAGAGGAAGAGCTTCTTAAGAGCTCATTTGCATAGGCTCTTGTAGAAACCAACTTCTATCTAAGGCTACTTTCACACTGGCGGCAGGCCTGATCCGGCAGGTGAAGGGTGCTGCCGGATCAGGCCTGCCGCAGTGACATGTGTGGAGCCGGAACCGCGCTCCGGCCCCACACATGTCACACAGTACATACATATACATACACATAAACATACACACACATATAGACATACAAACACACATACATACTTACATGCTCCCCGGCAGGTCTTCGGAGCGTCAGGACGGCTCACACAGGTCACGATTCCCCACAGCGCCCTCTGCTGGGCGCCTGGTGGAATCGTCATCTGACGATTCCACCAGGCGCCCAGCAGAGGGCGCTGTGGGGAATCGTGACCTGTGTGAGCCGTCCTGACGCTCCGAAGACCTGCCGGGGAGCATGTAGGTATGTATGTGTGTTTGTATGTCTTTATGTGTGTGTATGTTTATGTCTGTATGTGTCTATGTGTACCCGGATCCGTAATGGACTCCATTGAAAGTCAATGGAGGGCGGATCCGGTTACCATTATGGTCACACCAGACGGATCCACCCCCATTGACTTGCATTGGGGGTCATTCCGGATCCGTCTTGGTGCGGATGCCTGGACCGGAGAGCAAACCGCAGCATGCTGCGGTTTGTTCTCCGGTCTGAAGACGGAACGGAATGCTTTCAGGAGCATTCCGTTGTCTTCAGTTCAGTTTTGTCCCCATTGACAATGAATGGGGACAAAACTGAAGCGTTTTATTCCGGTATTGAGCCCCTATGACGGAACTCAATACCGGAATTTTAAAACGCTAGTGTGAAAGTAGCCTAATACAAGGGGTCACAAATGAAAATGTAACACATTCCAATTTATGACTACCTGATAAATATAGAAATGAAAAGGGAACGCTAGTCAACCAAGATGTCACACCAGAACCTTCACTCCCAGAATATTTCAAATGTAACTTTTATTATAACACCTAAAAGGATCAGACAAAAATGCAGAAGTCCCCATAAGCAGCACTTACAAAATTTGGTTGAAAAGGACAAAAATTAAAGCAGCATCAGCCACAATAGAAATCTCCACCATAAAGTAAAGAACAGTCTACACATGTTAAAGGATCAATCCCTAAAATTGTACCCATTGGGGAACTACCCAGGCATGGGTGACACTGATCAGCACCTTGCCCTGGTACTAGTGAGGCCTGTACTGCTCTATAAAACAAAGCCACCCACTTAATAGCAGAAAAAAAGAACAGGTACCATTCTCCAATTTCCATCTCATCCACCCTCTCATGTTCAGGACCCATTCAGACAATTAAACGGCCAGGGTCCCATATGCAGTAATCCTCCAAGCTGTAAAACCATTCTTTACCATACAGTTTGCATTTTGAGTAATTTCTTGCCCTCTTTACCCATATTGTGCGCAGAGATGATTCTCTGTATTTGGATATGATAGTTAAATCTCCCATGGGAGTAAGTAGAACATTGCATGTGATTTTGTACATTTTTCTCTGGTCCTTTTGGCGCTGTTATTTTTTACCATTTATAATAAAAGTTATATTTGAAATAATTTTTTCATGCAATGACAGCTTAAATATACAGTACTTGTCATTTAGTGTTTCAGGAAAATAGTATAATCCAAAATACAAACAGGTGTCAACTTCTTTGGCCAAAAAGCTGTTTGTACTTAGCTAGTTGTTAATGTTGAAGACTCTCTAATGTATTTTTAATGTAAGGACTTTCTAATGTTTAACAGTACAATGCAAAGATGTTCAGGTAAGAAGTGATGTACTCAGCATTTCTGTTCTAAAATGTACTCTAGTAATGACCCATATGGTGGAGAACTTGTGATGACAGCTGCTGACTTGGGTTATCTAGCAGTCACATTCTCAATATGGTTGTCATTAACTCCATTAACTCTAGAACGCTTATATCGCTGAAATACCAGGCGTTGTGCATATATTCCCATCCCTAATGTAACCCTTTGTTTATTGCACTAACCATCAGCTGAAGGAATGTTACTTAGACATTAGGCAGCTTGGTGCTATTTCTCATGCTGCTTCTATTTACTTTTATACCAAATTAAATGGCTTCTCTGAGACTTTTTAACTGATGGCTATCCTCTGGATAGGTCATCAGTATCTTTTTGGTGGGGGTCTGAAACCTGGGACCCCTGCTTACCAGCTGTAAGAGCTACAGCCTTCTTGTAGATTTCCCTAGGCCAGTGACGTCAAGTTCATCAGTCAGGTGGCCTAAGAACAGCTCAGACCCATTCAAGTGAATGTGGCTGAGCTGAAATACCAAGCACAGCGTTTAGTAGGCTGCGAGAAGGCCGCAGCACTTACACAAATTAGCTGATCAGCGCAGGTCCCAAGTGTCAGACCCCCACCCATCAGGCACACAGAGGACAGGTCATCAGTTAAAGGGGTTCTCCGAGTTATATATATTGATGACCTATCCTCAGGATAGGTCATCAATATCAGATCGGCAGGGGTCCGACACCCGGCACTCCTGCCGATCAGCTGATTGAAGAGGAGGCGCACGCCGTATCAGCACTGCCTCCTCTTCATTGTTTACATGCTGGCCGTAATGGGGGTAGTGGTGAGTAGGGAAAAATCGCTTCCATAGACTTGTATGGGAGCGATCCTTCCCATTGAAATGAATGGGGTGGTCAGGTGTAATTACACCTACTCACCACTACCCCCGTGTCGGCCAGCATGTAAACAGTGAAGAGGAGGCAGCGCTGATACGGCGCGATCCTCCTCTTCAAACAGCTGATCGGCGGGGGTGCGGGTGTCGGACCCCCGCCGATCTGATATTGATGACCTATCCTGAGGATAGGTCATCAATATATATAACTCGGAGAACCCCTTTAAAGACTCTTGGAAAACCCATTTAATGGTTATGGACACCACTGGAGGATTTGTATTCTATTTATCTTGGTCTAAAAATCATCTTTCCAATTAGTCTTTATTAAAACATTTTTAACAGGTTGTCCTGCACAGCTTGCAAATTTCATTCCATTGCTAGACTGTTGCTTCTCCTTAGTAAAACCTGTCAGATCTGTAGCCCTTATCTCTAGTTCCCTAACAGCTCATAAACACTCAGTTAAGCTGCTCTCTGACAGATTTACTGAGAAGGAGAAGTAACAATGTAGATGCAGTGAAACTGACAGCAATAGAGGACAAACAGTTGAAAATGTTTAATACAGACCAACTGGAAAACTGATTTTTAGTCCAAAATAATTAGAATGCAATAATAAAAATGCCCCCAAAGTGTCCATATATATCCTTTAAGATCGGTCAATATAAATTATGGTAAAAATATTTTAAAGGAGAATTTATAACTTTGGTATCACTATAATCGTACTGACCCAGAGAAAAAAAAAATATCACGTTGTTTATGCAGTACAGTGTATTGATGATGTTTTTCCCCATCCCCCAAGAAAAAGATATTAAAAGTTTATGACCAGTGTTGGACTGGCCCATCAGAGTACCAGAGGATCCTCTAGAGGGCCCAGCCTCTGATACTACAGTGGACCCCAAAAGTCTAGGAGAAGCCAACAATTTGCCACTAGGGTCTATTTCTTTTACTCAAAATCTTAGACTTTATTAATGATATGGAGTTTGAGCCCTGATTTCCTTTGGTGGGCCCAACTAATTCCAGTCCGACCCTGTCAATAAGCTGTAGGTTCCCCAAAATGGTGCCATTAAAAATACAACTTGTCCCACAAAAAACAAGCCATAATAAGGGTACATTAATAGAAAGATAAAAAAGTTAGAACTGTTGGAATACAATGAAACAAAACTGCTTGGGCATTAAGACCCAAAACAGGCTGGTCACTAAGAGGTAAATTTGGACTCTCCTGACCCGTTTTCACCAGGTAAACAAAATCATTCATCCTGTTGTCCTGTTGCTGAATCCAACCAAACCCAGAATACACTCCAGCACTGCCTCTAACATTGCTGGCTAGTTTATAGCTCCTCCCACCCACCTAGTTACACAGACACCCTCCTATCACTTTCCTGTTACTGTTTTGACACAATCATGACATCACAGGAAATAAGATGTACATGGACATGTCCAGAACAGAGAAGCAATATAAGTAAAAACAAAAAGATAGAGAGAAAGATAGTATTGATGGCTTAAACTTAGATAAGCCATCAATATGAGATTGGTTGGGGTCTGACTATGGCCAACTTCACTGACCAGTAGTTTGAAGCCGCCTCTTGATTGTTTACGAAGAATAGTGCCGTACATTTTGTAGTCGCTGTGCCTGGTACTGCAGCTGTTGCCTGGTGCTGCCATTACAAAATGTATGGCACTGTGCCTGGTAAACAATGAAGAAGATGTGGCCCTTTAAATCAGCTGATTGTTGAGGGTGAGTCTGAATCCCGACAATCTGATATTGATGGCCTATCCTTGGTTGGTACAAGTACACAGGAGCATAGTACTTGGCACAGTACATAGCAGAATGGCTAGGCTCATGTGTACTGTAGATGGATCCGGATTTTAGCATAGTAAACTGGTTGGACATAGGACAGGGATAAATGAAATCACAACACCGGGACTGAGTACTATGCAGGTTATGTTCAACTAAATTCATATGACTGTAAAGATTGGCTTAGAAAATTTTCTGCCAACTACTATTGTGTGTGACAGATGATGGCTAAAGGCATTTATCTGCGGAAATGTTGATCTGTCATGTTGGGATTTCAATTCCTGGCTATCTTGAAGTGAATGGCCTCTTTTCCATGAACGTGCCAAATATTGCCAGAAAAATAAAACTTTTGAATAGGCCCTCTGTATCACTATGGTCTCTGAGCTAAGACCCATGACTACATGTGAGTCTTTGGCTACTCACAGACATTCATACACTGATCCTTCTTTTACTATAAGCTTCTTCCATCAAGTAATTGTATGGATAATATGAAGAAACCCTTTAACACCAAGGCTAATGAGCACAAAGGTACTGCTATGTTGTGAAAACTGTGAGATGGGACCTACAAGAAAGCTCACCAAACCTGGAGCTGCACACAGTATAATGTTACGAGAGACACTAATAAAATGTGAACGTCTGTATACTACGGCTTCTCCAGGGCTGAGCTCACGCAAAAGACCAGATGTTTTCAAAATCCCTTTGGACATATATAACTTATACCATTGAACTTACATTGTATTTCATGGAGTATTTTACAGTAGCCAGTAGACACACCAGGTGATATGTTTAACTTTGTGAGGGTACGGGACTTAATTTAATGGGCTCCAATGACTAGATGAAAACAAAAGGCAACCCCTCCCAAAATACTCAATTTCTGATTCCTTATTTTTACAATTCTGCACCTGTCCCACCATGAAGAATACATAACGCTCCATGCCTTGTATGACTCCATTCACTAATTGCTTGTGAGGCATCATGGCTTTTGCTGAAACCCAGAAACCATACTACATTGCTGGGCTGGGGTCCATCAAGTTCTGTCATGGTGTCCCATCCAGAAAAAAATAGCGCTGAATGCTGACATCTTTTTTTTTTGGCGAATGCACCAGAACCTGTGATGGTGCCTCTGACGCAGATATGAACATAACCTTAAAAGGTTTGTCCAGCCCTTTTTAAGGATAGGCCATCGCTAGCTGACTGGCAGGGGTCTGACACCTCGCACTC
Organism: Rhinella marina; assembly: GCA_900303285.1. Lineage (NCBI taxonomy): Eukaryota > Metazoa > Chordata > Amphibia > Anura > Bufonidae > Rhinella > Rhinella marina. The sequence goes on from ONZH01031272.1 coordinate 35,727, forward strand.
AGAAAAGGCTGGGCAACCACATCAAAGACTTTCATTTCTCTAAATAGCTGTTAAAAACTTTGTCTACAGGATCATTCCATCCTTTTAGTGGCCTCTTGTATAATAGCTATCGCACTATTGGAAACTAGAACTAACAGGAACATTTTTAGTAACTCCAAAGGCTAGGACCTGGATTCTCTATAAGTTCAACGCTGTGTAAAGGCATGGTGAAACACTTAGGTTTACGGAAAATCTTCCAAGGCAGAAGCTACATGTTTTAGTTCTGTATCGACGTTCTGGTTCTTTCACAAAGTCCAAGAACAAACCACTAGTTTCCATTTTTTTCACCTCTCCTCCAATGGTACTGGACAATAATCTGCTTAGTGGTATGATATACTGGACCAGGAAATTCATAAGAAAGGGAGCAGGGTATCATAAACGTGGTTGAGGGGCTAGTAGACAGGAAGTACGCATAGGTTTTCATTACTTTCATTAATGTCAGTAGACAGTGCCTTTGGTTTGCACAGATAGCTCTCCATACTCGATTTCCCAGTAACCTGATGTCTATAACTGAAATGTCATAAAAGATTTCTGGGACAATCCTGTTAATGTTCTATAGATAATTATTATCTCAGCACTTTGCTTGGGCTTTGCTTCGGGAGGAGAATATCTCCATAATAAAGTGCTGCATGAAGGCATCACACTGAGGTGCATGGAGCTGCAGGAACTTCATACTGTTTCCACATGTTAGCAGCACTTCAGATCTAAAAGACATGTTAGGGTTCTTTATTTATTACCCATAATTCCACATGTACAGTAAAAAGGTTGCTGTTATTTTTCCTCTAGACTTGCTTTCAGCCTGAAGGAGGAATGTGATAGGCTATCAATGTCAACCAGGAATAATTAACCTTTGGGCGCTGGGCCCAAACTGTTAGAGGCCCTGGAATTCCACAACATACCAGTGGACCAACTTACTCGAACTTACAAAAAAGTGTAACAAATGCATTCAGAATTTCCCTGCTTGTAAATGGCTGAACTTGATATTACATTTTGGAAACATGTGCTGTATCCAATTCCACCCAACCCCATGTCAAACATGAGAATGTAAGCCAATTCATACTTTCAATTCCACAGATAAAGACCACAGCCTAACGGTGGAAGCATTAAACTAAGGAATATGGTACAAGCCCTCCATTGTGACCTGAGCATACTTAGCTTAACTCCTTCACAACCAAAATCTGTGTACTAGTGACAGGGGAGTGAGGGGCCTGCTGTGACATTGTTGTTTGAGGGGGTCTATTTACACCGCTAGGACAGTAATTGAGCTGTCATAACTAAGAGCAGCTGATGTGACTAAGGGGAAGAGAGGCCATTCAGTGACTACTGAGAATACAGGGGGAAAGACACAAGATGCAGGATACAAAGGTGTGCGCGGCCAGTAAGATTTCAGACCGCCTATACAGTGCCGTCTTCATTAGTTAAATGTCAAACAGCTGCAGCCTAATTGGCTGCGGGGTTCCTGACCGCAGCTGGCCGCGACCTGACCGAATCACGACCGGGCCATGTGGTCGTACCCTAACTTGCACTGCACTACGATTAAGGGGAACACAATTCTGACTACTTGTTAGGATGAAAAAGTGATATATAAAACCAGGCTTGCACATCTTTGGGTGCAGTGCACTCTCTAGACTGTTTTATTTCTTTTTTATAGTCTTTTTTATGCCATTAAGGCTGGCACTCTGTTTTGTACCAAGGATGTGCAGCAGATCTGTGCAAGGATTAGCCCACTGTGGAATCCTTGGAAATCAGTAGAACATTACTTCTTTCCTCTGCAATTTTTTATGCGGTGCAGACAAAAATCAGTGTGGAACTTGTGGAGACCCCATTCATATGCAGGGGGTTTACACAGACTTTGGTGCACCAGAACCCAGATTAAAACGATATCTGTATGGTCAAAATCCATTCCGTGGTTCCAGACAAATAAAAGAATTCAGTTCCATATGCAAATTAGGGTTTCAGTGCACTGGGGGAATGAGCCCTAGCTCCTCTGTGCACTCCAGGTCCTCCACTTTCCAGCCCCCTCCCATTAACCGACAAGACCAGTCAGTTAATGGGACATCATTGTCCTCCTGCCTGGCCCTGTAATCCCCCAAATGTGCCATAGAATCCAAAATTAGCAGTAATAATTTTGTCAGTGGGGAAACCTTGTATATATAGGACCTTGTATATATAGAACCTTGTATATATAGCTCTTCCCCCCCCCCCCTGCTACAGATTTTGACCAGATCAATATCAGTTTAATCAGCAAGATCAATCCTACCAGGCAGTATTGCCTGGTTTAATACTCTTTAATACTCGTCAGAGCAATAATACATCATAACAATAATGCATATTAATAATAACAGACAGCTTTCTCTGGATGAGTGAGTGTACTGGGCATGTGTGTCTAGAAGGCAAGCCTACTAAATGATTGACCACCTTTTCTCTATGGGCACATAAACCAGACATGTGAATCCAGATGAAGGTCTCAATAACTAACATGCTTCATAGAGGATAAGACTGGTAACTGTATCTTCAGGGTATAATCTACCATATATACCTGATGCTCAGGAAAGCGCCTTAAGGGAGAGTTCACATCACCGCCATATAGGATAGCTACCTTACATTGGAGGCATTGGAGCTTTTTAACAGCTCATTTACCTACCTTCTTCCCAGAATTTCAGAATTTCATTCGTCTGGCCTATAAGACTCTTCACGCCATAAGGAGATATAGTATCCCCAGAATCTTGACCTAGGCCTCTCACCCAGTTAAGCCAGTACTCGCTACTCTGCACTGATGAGGGCCAATCACCCCGAAACAGCTGTCTGCAGATGAGATGCTGGCTTATTTATTACCCAAGGCCTATTTAAAGGGTCGAGGACTGACTTATAGGATAGCTGCCTTACATCTGGTGGCATGAGGGGCAGAGCTTGTTAAGAGCTCATTTGCATACCTTCTTCACAGTATATAAATATATATAATCTGTGTGGATTTTTGCAATACCTATATTGGTTTTGTACTTAATAATAATCTTATCTAAGATATTTACTAAACCATATAAATAACTAATAGGAATGTATGTGACTTTATGTACTTTCCCTTTAAGTAACATGTGATGAAAGGGAGAATGAAGGCACGTCTGGTTTTAGCAAACGTGTGAAATATGGACATTTGCAAATGCAAAAAGATGTGGAACATGAACCTCCACAAGCGGACAAAAGGTCATGCTTTTCTACATAGCGAGGCATTAGCGTTTGGACAGTGTACAAGACATTCCTGCACATAAACCTTCAGTTTTGAGATCTCACTATTTTAACAGCTACACTTATAGAGCAGACATAAAAATATTACTTATTTACGGCTTCATTGGGCTTCCTAATAGAACAGCTGGAATATTTTACTGATTAAAAAAAAAAGATGTACAGTTCATAAAAAATAGATGCACTCTCCTGCCCAGCGGTGTGTGAAAATATATGTTGATATAAAAGGCAGTGTGAAATTACTATTAAAATATTTACAGTACCTTTGGCATCGGGAACTGGCATGCACCTGAGCAATAATAGGCATCAAAGGATTTGGGGGAAATTATCCATTCACTCCAGCCTATGTCTGCAAAGTCTACTTTAAGGTAACGGCGTGCACAATTTCGTGGCTCATTCCATTGCTTTCTTCTTGCTTTTTTCAGGGTCTGTTCATCAAACTGGAGTGTCTGACTTTTTTGTCGCCCACTTTTTCTTAATTTCTTCTTGGATTTTCCTTTCTCCAATGGCTTGACATGAAGGGTTTTGTATGGCTTTTTCTCCTCCCAACGTTCTTCCTCTTCATTATATTGGTATTCAGCTCCGGGTAGCTCGTTGTTCTGTAATGGTAAAAGAATATCGGTTGAACGTCGACTTCTGTGTTCGAAAAGTTCTGCTTTATGGTGTGGTTTATGAATGATAGGACTGTGTGGTCCATGCAAGTTGGAAACGACACTATTGGGTTCGGAAATTGCTGAATCATTAGCATATACTAGGATGTAAGGTTTATGCCTTAGCAAATGTTTCCGATGTTGAGCTGGAGTATCAGTGGTCATGTTGATCCCAATGACAGCCTCTCCATTCTGCTTGGCCTCCCGTAGGATTTGAGTAATGTCCTTCCATTGCCAAGATGGAATGTCATGGTAGGATGATGAAATGTTTATAAAGAAGTGACCCAACACTCTTGTCTGGTTCTCAAGTGATGTCAAGCTGGACGCTGTGAAGCCAATGGATATTTCATGCTTTCGATGTACCCGATGAGGGCATGGTGGAGAAGGTGGACATTTCAAACTGCTGTTTAGAATATCTCCAAGATAATAATGGAATGTAGCTGAGAGTATATTTTCTGAAGATGTGAGTGAGGTCAAATTGAAAATGTGGTGACCGGCATCATCTGCATCCCCTGAAAAAAATGTAAAAAAAAAAGATTTAGTCAATTCCACAGAATCTACCTATAATCACATATAGATACAACTTGGATCTGGACACAAATAAATTGTATTAGACATACAGTACAGACCAAAAGTTTGGACACACCTTCTCATTCAAAGAGTTTTCTGTATTTTCATGACTATGAAAATTGTAGATTCACACTGAAGGCATCAAAACTATGAATTAACACATGTGGAATTATAGGTAGTCACCTGAAATGGTTTTCACTTCACAGGTGTGCCCTGTCAGGTTTAATAAGTGGGATTTCTTGCCTTATAAATGGGGTTGGGACCATGAGTTGTGTTGGGCAGAAGTCAGGTGGATACACAGCTGATAGTCCTACTGAATAGACTGTTAGAATTTGTATTATGGCAAGAAAAAAGCAGATACGTAAAGAAAAACGAGTGGCCATCATTACTTTAAGAAATGAAGGTCAGTCAGTCCGAAAAATTGGGAAAACTTTGAAAGTGTCCCCAAGTGCAGTCGCAAAAACCATCAAGCGCTACAAAGAAACAGGCTCACATGAGGACCGCCCCAGGAAAGGAAGACCAAGAGTCACCTCTGCTGTGGAGGATAAGTTCATCCGAGTCACCAGCCTCAGAAATCGCAGGTTAACAGCAGCTCAGATTAGAGACCAGGTAAATGCCACACAGAGTTCTAGCAGCAGACACATCTCTACAACAACTGTTAAGAGGAGACTGTGTGCAGCAGGCCTTCATGGTAAAATAGCTGCTAGGAAACCACTGCTAAGGACAAGCAACAAGCAGAAGAGACTTGTTTGGGCTAAAGAACACAAGGAATGGACATTAGACCAGTGGAAATCTGTGCTTTAGTCTGATTAGTCCAAATTTGAGATCTTTGGTTCCAACCACCGTGTCTTTGTGCGTCACAGAAAAGGGGAACGGATGGACTCTACATGCCTGGTTCCCACCGTGAAGCATGGAGGAGGAGGTGTGATGGTGTGGGGGTGCTTTGCTGGTGACACTGTTGGGGATTTATTCAAAATTGAAGGCATACTGAACCAGCATGGCTACCACAGCATCTTGCAGCGGCATGCTATTCCATCCGGTTTGCGTTTAGTTGGACCATCATTTATTTATCAACAGGACAATGACCCCAAACACACCTCCAGGCTGTGTAAGGGCTATTTGACCAAGAAGGAGAGTGATGGGGTGCTACGCCAGATGACCTGGCCTCCAGTCACCAGACCTGAACCCAATCGAGATGGTTTGGGGTGAGCTGGACCGCAGAGTGAAGGCAAAAGGGCCAACAAGTGCTAAGCATCTCTGGGAACTCCTTCAAGACTGTTGGAATACCATTTCAGGTGACTACCTCTTGAAGCTCATCAAGAGAATGCCAAGAGTGTGCAAAGCAGTAATCAAAGCAAAAGGTGGCTACTTTGAAGAACCTAGAATATAAGACATATTTACAGTTGTTTCACACTTTTTTGTTAAGTATATAATTCCACATGTGTTAATTCATAGTTTTGATGCCTTCAGTGTGAATCGACAATTTTTATAGTCATGAAAATACAGAAATCTCTTTGAATGAGAAGGTGTGTCCAAACTTTTGGTCTGTACTGTATATTAAGTTTTGTGAGCAAAAAAGGCTTGTTTACATGGGCTGAGGATCTGGACAATTATCAGGGATGAACATTTACACAAACGCTCATTCCTGATAATTGTTCTATGTATTGGTGCTGCTAATGACACGACAAACAAGCAAATGGTCATCTGTAACTACATCTTTTATGCAGCACCTAAAGTCCTTGGTCATAGGCGGCACAGTGTAAGATGTGCTGCCAACAAATAAGGAATCTGTATGAGGTGAATGATTGTTACTATGATCGTTCAGCCCATCTTTGCTGCAGGTAAATGCAGCTAATGACTGGGTGATGATTGGGAACATACGTTCCTATAAACATTTGTTCTAGATCATCTGTTGATACAGTGTAAAAGAGCCCTAACTCGGTTCTACAATTTGTATAAGAACTGGGGCATGTTACGGTAATATTATACATGGCTACATACAATTTATTTTATATTCCGCAGCGCTTTACAGACATTAACATCACGCTGTCCCCAATGGGGTTCACAATCTAAGTTCCCTATCAGTATGTCTTTGGAATGTGGGAGGAAACCGGAGGAAGCCCACAGAAATAAAGGGAGAACATATAAACTCCATGCAGATGCAAGGCACGAGTGCTAACCACTGAGCCACCATACTATTGAATTGGAAGAGTCAATAGCACCCAATAAGAACTCTCCTAAGAGGCTATCTCTCATCAAACATACTGCTATATAAGGACTTTTACAGGACATATTACAAGGTTGGCAAATAACTGTAGACCTTAGAAACCTGTTAGCCCACTACAGAAGCCAGTTTAAGACTTTTAGTGGCCAAAAAAAGAATTCCCTTAGATTTCAATAGCATGTAATAAATTAAAAAGTTAGGTTCTAGCTATAAATATCTAGATGCACTGCTTTAATGGCACATGGGAAGTGTGCAACCCTTATATTATAATACGATTTAAGAGGTGAGTGCAAGAGCACCTACAAAAACCAACGACAGAGGCCAAATGAGGCATAGTATATGCCATATACATAAGTATCATATTCTATTTCCTGAGTGGACAGTAGATAAGCAATGACAGTTCATCAAAGAAATGCTCTTATGCGGAGATTGATTGTACATTTTCAGGTTTGAATGGAGGAACATGGGTTGACATATACATCGTAATAATGCTGAGAATCACAAAAGCAATGATCTTTAGCAGGACGATTGAGAAATCATCTTAAAATAATTATTCTCTATTCTCTATTAGATATAATGACCAGTTTCATTACGCTGACAAAACAGTCAATAAAACAGTAAAATATCATCGTAACAATTGCCAGCACCTTTCCATTTAAAGGTTTACTTCTGAAGTGCCATCTAAAAAGACGTCACATATGATATTTTCCCCAACTGTTAAAGTCCATGGATACAAGTCCAATACAAAGAGAAAACACTTTTTATGCATCTTGCTAAGCTCCCTTCTTAGGCTGTGGCTGCGTCCACACTGGCTAAACTGGCAGAAACACGGACTCTCGTGCTAAGGAACACTGGAGAGTTGTAAAATAGAGCTTTGTGGAAAATATAAGTAAAGTACAGCCTGTGTGTACATTCAATCTGGACTGGAAAGTGACCAAAGAATATAAGAACCAGGATTAGTACGGTATTTCATTCGGTGACACCATGTGCCCAATCTTTAATAATCCAATTACATGTTTCCTTAGGGTGTTCTTCCTCGAAAAAGACATGACGAAATGAGCTGTCAAGGCTTGTCATTATAGTTATGTATTATTTTTATAGATTACAGTAAAATGTGTTATTTGCCTAACATTAGGGGCTGATTCAGATGGCTGTATTAAACATTGGCTTTGTTTTTACTATGTAGTAAGGTCCGTATGACCACATAGGACACTGACTTGATCGCCTCTGGAGACAATGGTCCATGTGGAGAAGCTCACCACTACTTTGGGAGTGTAAACTGAACCATATACTTCTACGGATCCGTGTGTAGTTTATCATGGACACTGATGAACCAGGTAGGTTATTTGAGGCCTGACGGTACTAATAAATACATGATTTCTGCCAAAAACTGTGAAGGCCTCTTTATAACTAGGGTAACAGAACATAAATGTGCTGGGCCTGCTGGCCTCGCCTCTTTCCCACCCTTACCATACCACTTTCTTGGAAAGCAAAATCTTCAATTGGGAGTCGCTTCCAAGATCGCATTAGGATATTAATTGTCGGGCAAGCCTCTCTCACATGAGTTGTGAGGTGTGTTCAGTGAAAGGCTGATGGTTTTGCATGCAAGATGAATCCATTTTGTCAGCGACTGTAACACAGTAACATAGTATCATAGTTTGTAAGGCTGAAAAAAGACATCTGTCCATCCAATTTAGCCTGTTATCTTGCAAGTTGATCCAGAGGAAGGCAAAAAACCCTTTGAGATAGGAGCCAATTTCCCTCATATAGGGGGAAAAAAAATCCTTCCCGAGTCGAATCAGAATTACTCCTTGGATCAACAACCCTTCTAGTAATTATAACCTGTATTTCCATTTTTCCTAGGATTGCATCTGTTTTACATCTGTTTTTCATGTGCAAGAAGAAAAACTGAAGAATATCATTCAACATCTCCTAGCGACCTTCAGTGTGGTTCAGTGTTCTTTTCACTGAATCATTTACTTGAATGGAAAAACCAATGAAGATAGAGCATGCTGTGATTTTTCCTGAACAGACAATGCTAATGTGCATATACCCATTGAAATGAATGGGTCAGGGTTCAGTCTGGATGCTGTCTGGAAAATGGAATGCATCCGGATGGAAAAATTGCCTGTGTAAAATTAGCCTAAGGGTTCCTTCACACAACCATATCCATTTTTGTGGACCATCAATTGTGGATCTGCAAGACACGGATACCAGCCATGTGCCTTGTGCATTTTGCGGAAAGTAACATCCTTCTCCATGATAGAAATGCCTATTCTTGTCCACAAATACAGACATATATAGGACATATTCTATCTTTTTGCAGGACAACGGAACGAACTGTGGATGCGGACAGAAAAATACATTTGTGTGAATGGGCGCTTAGGCTAAATCGCATTTTCATGGAAAAATGTACCAGATTTTCATTGAAAACATTGAAGCAAACTGAAGTAAAACTGAGGGAAAAAAGTCACTTGATCTTTGACAGAACTCCAATGATTTCCGTATCGCTCGTATTCCATATGTTCCAATGAGTAAATGGTCATGTTGAAAAATCTGGAATCATAGAATCTGAATTTCTAAAACGAGTTGTGGTTTGAACTGCCGTGGAGGTGGATTAGTTTTATTCAATGGAGCTAATCTGGGTGTGGTAACTCACCACAGATTACACATGGAATCTGCTTCAATAAGTGACATGCCACTTGGTGTGGATTTCAAACCTGCAAGGAAAAAATCCAACGCCATGCAAGCAACAACACAGATTCTCAATGAAAACTATGGGCATGGAACTGAAACATTCCCAACATTACTGCAGGGATGTTTCTGGAATTATTTCTGTCCATACAAGAAGCAACACACTTGTACTTCAATTTCCTAGTAGATGACTTACTCAGACTGGCTCACAGGGCAGCAGGTGAATCCCCTGAGGGGCCCCTGAGTTAGGATGAGCCCCTCGTGCCCAATCCCTGCAAAAGTGGCACATGTCCCAGTACACAGACTTCACAAGATATAGCTGATAAATGGCCCCCATTAAATGCTTATTATAAATACTAGGGTCTCTACAGGGGGGCTTTATAAATACTAGGGCTACTACAGGGGGCATTATAACTACTGTGGACACTAAAGGGGGCTTTATTACCACTGTGGTCTATATAGCGGTGCCTTACAGATCCACCTTATTACTCCTGGGGCACTAAGGCAGTGCTTTAGAGAGGCCTTGTTACTGCTGGGGGCACTATAGGGGGACCTTATTTGTACTGGTGGCATTATTATTACTTGGGGACATGTGGGCACAATATGGAGGGCTACTAATGCTCTAGGGGAGCATTATTGCTATTGGGGTACTGTAGGGAGCACTATTACCACTGAGCACAGCCTTCAAGACACATTACTATGGGGGTACTATCTGTATGGTACTAATATTTTTGCAGTACAGTGCAGTTTGTGGGCACTGGGGAGCACAATGGGCACAGTACTGGTAGTAGTAGGATGACAATGTTGGGGGACCAGGAGGGGAAGGATGATGGAAAAGTAAGGAATCTAAATGTCTGTGTGCCAAACTCTGCAGAGAAGCAGCTGAGAGAAGTCAAGAGAGCCTGGTCCAAATGGAGAAGATAAGGAAACAGAATGTTGACATTGGAGGACATATCATTGGATGTAATTGGTATGTGGTGCTATATACCATTAACAATAATTTTGTATTGCATGGTATTTGAAATGAATACGGTCCAGTGGTCTGTGAACTAAAATTTTTTTCTATGTGCAGCCTATATATCCATCTGAGTTTGAAACCCCTGCCTTAAGGTCTTAAAATCTGTACAATCTGAGATGAGCAATTATAAATGACACTGTGTCAAGATACAGGCCAAGATGCAGAAGCTGTGTGCGATAAATTAAGTATATGCTTACTAGTTACATAGCAATTATGAGGGTAAGTAGCAGCCAGGTGCTACGAATCTAATGTCTGTAATTAACTGATCATCAGAAAGTGTCACTAGCTCTATAAATGCAGGCGTTTTGGCAGTTTGCTGGTCTGGATCCGTCTTGCTCCGCATCCCATGTCTGGCATGGGAATGCAACCAAAGAGAATGGAATGCATTCTAGTGTGTTTGGTTAAGTTTTGTCCCCATTGACAATGAATGCGGACAAAACTGAAGCGTTTTCCTCTGGTATTGAGATCCTATGTTGGATCTCAATACCGGAAAGGAGAAATGCAGATGTGAAAGTAGCCTAAAAGGACTCTAGTCCAAAACAAGAGCAAGTCAACGGAATACTAACAGGGTCTTCAGGACAGAATAGTCTGAAGCACATGCTAGGCAACAGGCTGGTACTGAAGAAAAAAGTGCTTTGGCGCCGTTATAGGGACTAAGAGTCAGGTAGTATTTGCATGCAGCTGCACAGTGGGCCTCCAGAATGAATTTTACTGGTGTGCCCTAGGCACCCCACTCCGGGATTGATGTCAAATACATGTTACTTTTATTTAAATACATAAGCTACATACGGTTAATGTGTGGCACAAAATGCTGCAATGTCACTGATGCACTAGAAAAATAATCAGCCCCTCTTTTGTGCACAAAAACCATGTGTGCATCCAGAGTTTGTATATTTTTGCTGCCCGGACTTTTACATTGTGGTCCAGCACCTGCGCTCATATTTGTCTTCAGAGTCATATCGACTAAATTTAGAATGCAAGATAAGACCTTGAAATAACATGTCACTGAGGGCGATTATTATTACGTGTCACATAGCTAACACAACCTGAAACTGTCATTTACCGGGCACACACCGAAACTGATTACCGTAGATATTGCTGGCCCTATAAGATATTACAATAGTTCACTGTATGCTACGGACGGAATATTAGCTGTAACGTGAGCATTGAGTCCCAGGATCTTTTACATGGAGTCAAAGGATAATCCAGCAGAGTAATTTAATGATGAGATTGCGGAGACATAATGAAGGCCAGTAGGTGGTGCTGTATTCTAAAATATGACGTTACCAGAGCCTGCACCAGCAAAGCCACATTATTCTTACACTGAACACAAATGCTTCTGTTCCAGTTCTAGACACTTAGCAAGCAAAATGAGAAAACATGACATTTTTTGGAAAACTGCAATTTGGGGTTTGTCGAAAAACAGAAAAATTGTTAAAGTAAGAATTTAGTACTGATTTATTATTATAAGGAGCAAAATCAGAAATTAGTGAAGACCCCAGTTTCATACCAAAGAGAGGTTGGTGATTTTTTTCTCCACAATACAATACATGCTTTAAAAAAGTACCTAAATAGCATTTCTCCTTTTTCCCATATTATTTTCGCATTTAAAGGGGTTGTCCGGGTTTCAGAACTGAACCCGGACATACCCACAATTTCACTCAGGCAGCCCCCTAATATGAGCATCGGAAAGGATCAAAAGGAAATTTTCTAGCATAGTCTGTGTGACAAGGTGGCACTATCTTTGTACGTCTACTGCAGGAATGCTCAACCTGTGGCCCTCCAGCTGTTGTAAAACTACAACTCTCATCATGCCCTGCTGTAGGTTGATAGCTGTAGACTATCTGGGCATGCTGGGAGTTGTAGTTTTGCAACAGTTGGAGGGCTGCAGGTTGGGCATCCCTGGTTACTGTATTACAGTGAGGTAGTCACTTTGCTAGGGAGAGCAGTACATCCCTTTCCATGCAGAGTGCTGTAGACACAGATAGTACTGTCACCCTGTCTCTCCCTTTAACTTACATAGACCCTACGAGCACTTCTCCTGTCTCTCCCTTTAACTTACATAGACCCTACGAGCACTTCTCCTGTCTATCCCTTTAACTTACATAGACCCTACGAGCACTTCTCCTGTCTATCCCTTTAACTTACATAGACCCTACGAGCACTTCTCCTGTCTATCCCTTTAACTTACATAGACCCTACGAGCACTTCTCCTGTCTCCCTTTACTTACCTAGAGCCTCTACTCTCTCCCTTTAACTTACATAGACCCTACGAGCACTTCTCCTGTCTATCCCTTTAACTTACATAGACCCTACGAGCACTTCTCCTGTCTATCCCTTTAACTTACATAGACCCTACGAGCACTTCTCCTGTCTATCCCTTTAACTTACATAGACCCTACGAGCACTTCTCCTGTCTATCCCTTTAAACTTACATAGACCCTACGAGCAGTTCTCCTGTCTCTCCCTTTAACTTACATAGATCCTACGAGCACTTCTCTCTGTCTATCCCTTTAACTTACATAGACCCTACGAGCACTTCTTCCCTGTCTCCCTTTAACTTACATAGACCCTACGAGCACTTCTCCTGTCTCCTAATACCCTACGAGCATTCTCTGACCCTTACTACATCCCTACGAGTCTCTGTCTCCTTAAAACATAGACCCTACGAGCACTTTCCTGTCTATCCTTTTAACTACATAGACTAAGACACTTCTCCTGTCTCCCCAACTTCATAGACCCCTACGAGCACTTCTCCTGTCTATCCCTTTCATAGATCTAGACCCTGACTCCCTAACACCTAACCTAGAGCACTTCTCCTGTCTTTTAACCCCCTACGAGCACTTCCTGTCCTCTCTTCTCCTGTTAACTTACATAGACCTACGAGCACTTCTCCTGTCTCTCCCTTTAACTTACATAGACCCTACGAGCACTTCTCCTGTCTATCCCTTTAACTTACATAGACCCTACGAGCACTTCTCCTGTCTCTCCCTTTAACTTACATAGACCCTACGACACTTCTCCTGTCTCTCCCTTTAACTTACATAGACCCTACGAGCACTTCTCCTGTCTCTCCCTGTCTAACTTACATAGACCTACGAGCACTTCTCCTGTCTATCCCTTTAACTTACATAGACCCTATGAGCACTTCTCCTGTCTCTCCCTTTAACTTACATAGACCCTACGAGCACTTCTCCTGTCTATCCCTTTAACTTACATAGACCCTACGAGCACTTCTCCTGTCTATCCCTTTAACTTACATAGACCCTACGAGCACTTCTCCTGTCTATCCCTTTAACTTACATAGACCCTACGAGCACTTCCTGTCTATCCCTTTAACTTACATAGACCCTACGAGCACTTCTCCTGTCTCTCCCTTTAACTTACATAGACCCTACGAGCACTTCTCCTGTCTCTCCCTTTAACTTACATAGACCCTACGAGCACTTCTCCTGTCTATCCCTTTAACTTACATAGACCCTACGAGCACTCTCCTGTCTGTCCCTTTAACTTACATAGACCCTACGAGCACTTCTCCTGTCTATCCCTTTAACTACATAGACCCTAAGACACTTCTCCTGTCTCCTCCTTTAACTTACATAGACCCTACGAGCACTTCTCCTTCTATCCCTTTAACTTACATAGACCCTACGAGCACTTCTCCTGTCTGTCCCTTTAACTTACCTAGACCCTACGAGCACTTCTCCTGTCTCTCCCTTTTAACTTACATAGAACCCTACGAGCACTTCTCCTGTCTATCCCTTTAACTTACATAGACCCTACGAGCACTTCTCCTGTCTATCCCTTTAACTTACATAGACCCTACGAGCACTTCTCCTGTCTATCCCTTTAACTTACATAGACCCTACGAGCACTTCTCCTGTCTATCCCTTTAACTTACATAGACCCTACGAGCCACTTCTCCTGTCTATCCCTTTAACTTACATAGACCCTACGAGCACTTCTCCTGTCTCTCCCTTTAACTTACATAGACCCTACGAGCACTTCTCCTGTCTATCCCTTTAAACTTACATAGACCCTACGAGCACTTCTCCTGTCTATCCCTTTAACTTACATAGACCCTACGAGCCACTTCTCCTGTCTTCCCCCTTTAACTTACATAGACCCTACGAGCACTTCTCTGTCTATCCCTTTAACTTACATAGACCCTACGAGCACTTCTCCTGTCTATCCCTTTAACTTACATAGACCCTACGAGCACTACTCCTGTCTATCCCTGTAACTTACATAGACCCTACAAGCACTTCTCCTGTCTATCCCTTTAACTTACACAGACCCTACGAGCATTCTCCTGTCTACCCTGACCCTACACTCCTGTCTATCCCTTAACTTACATAGAAGCACTTCTCCTGTCTATCCCTTTACGAGCACTTCTCCTGTCTATTTAACTTACATAGACCCTACGAGCACTTCTCCTGTCTATCCCTTTAACTTACATAGACCCTACGAGCACTTCTCCTGTCTATCCCTTTAATTACTACATAGACCCTACGAGCACTTCTCCTGTCTATCCCTTTACATAGACCCTACGAGCACTCTCCTGTCTATCCCTTTAACTTACATAGACCCTACGACACTTCTCCTGTCTCCCTTTAACTAGACATACGAGCACTTCTCCTGTCTATCCCTTTAACTTACTAGACCCTACACTTCCTCTCTCCCTTTAACTTACATAGACCCTACGAGCACTTCTCCTGTCTCTCCCTTTAACTTACATAGACCCTACGAGCACTTCTCCTGTCTCTCCCTTTAACTTACATAGACCCTACGAGCACTTCTCCTGTCTATCCCTTTAACTTACATAGACCCTACGAGCACTTCTCCTGTCTCTCCCTTTAACTTACATAGATCCTGAGAGCGCTTCTTCCTGTAAATTCATAGACACTAATAGTCTTTCACAGCAAAATTATATAGATACAGATATTACTGCTTTTTTCACTCTCCTCCCTCGATGTAGAGCAGATAGTACTGTCAGTGTCTTTTCCTGCAAATTATGTAGACCCTATTGCCTCCATATCCCTCCCTGTAACTGATGTGTACATACAGATAATAAAACCTCCCTTTTAATTAAATATAGGGGGATACAAACAGTACTTCTGCCTCTCTGCCCCTCCTTGTAATTGATGTAGATACAGATACTACTGCCTGTTTTTTTGTAAATTATATAGACACAGATAGTACTGCCTGTTTGTCACTACTTGTAGATCATGTAGACGCACATTGTACTGTTTTGTAGACTAGTTTTGCTTTCATGTCTCTCTCTCTCTGAAAATGACACAGACATAGCTAGTACTGTTTTTTTTTTCTCCTGTAAACAGTGTAGGCACAGGTAGCACTGTCTCCCATCTCAGCTTGTACATGATGGATACCCAGAAATTACTGCCCTTATCAGCATTTATCATGTAGAGAAAGTTAACAAAAGGCATTTCCTAATGTATGTTGCTGGCTTGATTCACTTTTCCATCACATCATACACTGCTCGTATCCAGGGGTTACAACAACCCTACAATTCAGCAGTAGTGGCTGTGCTTGCGCATTATAAGAAAAAGTACCTGCCAGATCGGTGTGGGTACGGCATCCTACACCCCCACCGATCGGCTGTTTGAAGAGAAGGCAGCACTCGTGCAAGCATTGTGTTTTCTTCACTGTTCTTCTGCTTGCTGTTGCATCCACACCGGTCAGTAGGTGTAATTGCACCTAAGCCGTCCCATTCACTTCTATGGGATGGCTCCTTCCTATTCAAGTGTATATTACAGAGCCATCTCACTGAAGTGAATGGGACGGCTTAGGTGTAATTACAATGCTCACGGCTTCAATGTCAACGCAGCCGATGAGCGCCGCCTTCTCTTCAAACATCTGATCGGCGAGGGTGCATTCACACTACTGTATTTTCGGTCCACAGCCGATCTGAATTTATTGTGGATCACACAGGGACCCATCCGTGTGCTGTCCACATCAGTGCGGCTATGCCGCAAATTATTGATCATCTCCAATTCTTGTCTGTTTTGCAGACAGGTTTAGGCATTTTTTCAGTGGGGCCAGCGAAAAGTGCGGGATGCACAAGGACAGCATCTGTATTTTACGGACCACAAAATGTGTATGGTCATGTGAATGCGCCGTAACAGAAAAACAAGCACAGAACATAGTGAACATAGCTGAAGACAGCCTATTAGATGGTATTTAAATATTTAACAGAAGATAAAAGAATAAAAATAACACAGCACCCGAGCTTTTCCTAAACTGCAAACTATCAAAGGATGCTAGTAACAACAAAGAATAAGCCACTCCTTTCAGAATTCGCTAATGATCCCTATTATCACTGTCTGGTGATGTTTTTTTACAGAGTTAAAAGAGGAAATTACTTCAGGAAATAGAGCATGCCTGGCTTGGATTTACCTCTGAAGATGAGAACTCCTTCACAGGTTGTCAGAGTGAATTATTAGTGAAGGGAAAATGATAGTTTCATTATCTGGGTGCAGTCTTGTATGGCTACATATGATACATCCGTATAGAGAGTAGCCTCATCTGTGCTGCTGCCGGGCTCATATATATATGTATATGTATAGGAGAACCTGTCATCAAAAAATGTAGTGCAGTCTGTAGACAGCATGCTATAGCGCAGGAGGAGCTGAGCAGATTGGTGTATTAGGGTACATTCAGACGACCGTATGTGTTTTATGGTCCACAAATTGCAGATCACCAAAACGTAGATACCGGCCGTGTGCTTTCCGCATTTTGCGAATGCAAACAGCCACACCTATGATAGAAATGCCCATTCTTGTCCGGACAAGAATAGGACATGCTCTATCTTTTTTGCAGGGCTGAGGAATGGAAGTCTGGATGCGGACTGTACATGGTATGCTGTCTGCATCCTTTGCAGCCTCATTGAAATGAAAATTGCGGATCGGATGCAGACCTATAAATATGGTTGTGTGAATGTACCCTTACTTGTATTTTATTCAACCAAATCTCTGCTCATTCTGAGCTAAGGAGTCATGTAGGTGGGCATAATCAGGGGCTGACACCTATCTGTATGCACACTAACACAGGGCAGGCTGTCAGTCACAGTGTAGGATCACACACATAACTCCTTAGCTCAGAACTGGTTAAAGGGGGTTTCAGGAGTAATCCTCAGTATAGGTCATCAATATCGGCACTGTACAGTGTATATTGGCTATGTATGGTACTGCAGCCCAGGCCCATTCACTTGAACGGGACTGAGCTGCACAGAGGCCATGTGATCGATGACTGTGAAGTCACTGGCCTAGGAAGATGCTCAACAGAGTTCTGTGACCTCTTCAAATAGCTGACCGGTGGCGGAGACAGGAGTCGGGCCCCCACTGATCTGATGTTGATGACCTAAAAGATAGGTCATCAATATTTTATTCCTGGAAAACTCCTTTAATCTATATTCATACCAGTTTGTTCATAATTTAGCTTAAATGAGTGTTCATGAAATGCCAAGAAAGTAATAATAAGAGCTACAGATCGATCAGTTAAAGGAAAACTCAATTTTGATCCAAGTAGACAGTTTTCAGCTGGCTCAGAATAATTGTTGCCTGTTGTTGTATGCAGGTCTGTCACGTGTGCAGAAAGGCATCGTACATATTAGTTACCATAAAAAGCTACAACTTGCTGCAGGGGCAACATTATTCAGAAGAGAAAGATTAATGGTTTAGACTGTCCATGAAAACCAAGGGCATATGGCAACCCTCGCGCTCACTGCTTACTGCTGAAGGGCACCTGGAAACTCTACTTATATGTGGCGGTAAGACATTTGCATCTCAACCTATAGAATCTAATTGTAATGGGAACTTCACTTTTATCATGGTCTGTTGTCATTTACCTGGATTATATACATTAACAGCAATATCAGAGGATATTAATAATGGAAATAATGTAAGGGGCAGCAGATCTATTAAAGAAAAGGTACAACCACACACTACAAGGCACAAGTAGATCCCAAAAGTAATGAAGTAGATAGACCACTATCTATTGATTGAATAAGCTATCCTGCTAACAACAGATCTGCAAAATATGGATACCTTCCATGTGCATTACGCATTTTTCTCACCTCCATCAGTAGAAAGGACTATTCTTGTCCTCAATATGGGCAAAAATAGGACATGCTCTAAGTTGTGGAATGGCCACACGGATCTTTAGAAATGACCAATGTATGCATGGCCCCATGGAAATGAATGAGTCAGTGTGCAAAAAATATAGTTGTGTGCATGAGACCTTAAATTTGTGACTGCTGCTTCTTCATTTAAACTCAATGAGGACTGTGGGAATGGCAGACTACAGATTGGAGATATGAGACAGAAGATATGTGAGACCTGAAGCTCATTTATACATGAGGATGGGAACCTGGAATCAGTGGAGGTCCCAGTACTTGGACACACATCTATCAGACACTTATACGTTTCTTCCACTGTAATCATGGACAATACATACAGTCAGGCAAGACACAACCAAATACAACCCCAATCCAAAAAAAAGTTGGGACGCTGTGTAAAAGGTAAACAAATGTGAATGAAAACAAAATTCAAGGACTTGCAAATCTTATAGGCCCATATTTTATTCACAATAGATCATTGAGTACATATCAGAAGTGAGACATTTTACCATTTCATTAAAAAAAGACCTTTTAAACAGGCCTTGAGACATGACTTGGACATGACTTGTCTCAAGGCCAGTTTAAAGGGTTGAACATTGATTCAAATGAAAACTACCTTAGATCTGGTGGAAGTAGAGGTAGAGCTTGCTAAGAGCTAATTTGCACACCCTCTTCCCATAATTCCAGAGGAGCACTGCCTGTCCTATAAGACGCCTCACACCAATTAAGTGCTCTCCATAAGGAGATATAGAATCCCCCTAGATGACAAAATTAACTCATTTAGAACCTGATGGCAGCAACGCATCTAAAAAAAAGTTGGGATAGGACCATGTCTACCATTGTGTAGCATCCCATCTTATAGCAGTCTGTGAACATCTGGGAAGTGAGGAGACCAACTGCTGGAGTTCTGGGAGAGGAATTTTGTCCCATTCTTGTCTGATGTAGGACTGTAGCTGCTCAACAGTCCTTAGTCTTCTTTGTCGGATTTTTTGTTTCATGATGTGCCAAATGTTTTCTATTGGTGAAAGGTCTGGACTGCAGGCAGGCCATTTCAGCATCTGGACTCTTCCTCTGTGAATCAATGCTGCTGTGATGGATGTGGTTTAGCATTGTCTTGCTGACATATGCAAGGCCTTCCCTGAAAGAAACATTGTCTGGATAGGAGCATATGTTGCTCTGAAACTTGATGCTTTTCCAGATGTGTAAGATGCCAGTGCCATAGGCATACATATGCAATCCCATACCATCAGAGATGCAAGCTTTTGAACAATGTGCTGATAACAAGCAGGATGGTCCCTCTCCTCTTGAGTCTGTAGGACATGGCATCCATGGTATCCAAAAATAATTTAAAATTTTGATTCTGACAACAGAACAGTTTTCAATTTTGCCTCGGCCCACTTTAATTGAGTTTTGGCTCAGCATGATACAGCTTTAACTTGCATTTATGGATTGCATCACAAAATGATTTCTGTAAGTGTTCCTGAGCCCATACAGTGATTTCCAGTACAGAATCATGCCTCTATTTAAAGAAGCACTCTGCTTTTTTATTTTACATATATTACTAACTCAACACCGGCATTCTAGCAGTGTAATTTATTGCATTCTTACTCAGCTGCATTCAAGTCTGCCTGCTTGTTCTAATGTGTAAACAGGAATTTGGTCTCTCCCCTGTGGCTGACTTCCTGTGAACTACATGACATTATGTTCCTCTTTATATCTCTATATTCCGAAGATATAATGTCTCCCCTATAATAAAGAGTGCCTATATATAAAGACTGCAGATATATAGTAGGTGAGTGTATACAGTGACTAGCTGTAGTTATATAAACCTCCTGACTCCCACTGCCTGCCTGTACTATCTGTGTGTGCTGACTCTCCAGTGTAGTTCTATGGGATGTAGCTTCACACTGGTCTCACTGCCTCCTGAAAGCTGACAGGGGAGAGAGACGACAGGGCAGGGAGGGGGGTTGGGGGCGAGGCTCAAGCTGCATCACATAAGAGAACATGGAAACTCTGCTTTGTGAATTGACAACAGCTCAGAGGACACAAACCAGTGCAGTTTGGTAAAACTCGGCCCCCTCTGTCTCTGCAAAGACAGGCATGATGGGAAATGTAGGATTTATAAGGAAATCCATATCTGAAGGGAGGAGTCAAGATCGCAGGCAACCCACAAATTACACAACTGATGCTGTCTCCTAAGTCCCAATCCCTGTCTGTATCCATCTCTCTTCTCCCTGTATGGTTTAGGCAGATGCAAAGACATTCGTAAACACATTTTTGACAATTTTTTTTCAAGCCCTGCACCAATTTTTTCCAAGCTGAAACCACCAAGCACTAATCAGTGTAAATTTCAGGTAGCTTTAGTACAGATTCTTAACTGTAGTAATTTTTTATACTATAGGTTTTTGCATGCAAAAAATATTTTACATATTGTGTGCATCTTGTACCACCTGAGCACTGTTTTCAGCATAGGGTTTTTTTACTATCCCAGTCATCCCAAATATGGTATTCAGCTGAGGACGCAAACATAATCATTGCTTCTGATACTGGTACGGACAGCAAGGGCAAAGAGGATTTAACATTCCTTGTCTACTTCCTCATCATGATCATCATCATCCACTGAAGAGGGACCCTCAAGACGGCACCCCAGGACAACAGCTGAGGCATCCCCCTGCAGAGTGATCCATATGGACCCCACCCCTTGAAGATTTCATCCTCACATTCCTGAGTTTGTGGGCAGCTCAGGAATCCAGGTTGACACTACAGCTTCACAGAAATTTATTTTTTTTTAATATAAATATAAATCTTTTTCTCTGAGGATTTTGTAAATTTAATGGTGGCCCAAACTGATTTATATGCCAATATAATGCCAATATACCACATTTGCACAATGTGGATCCCAGTGGATGCAGCAGAGGTAATACCATTTTGGGGGCTTGTGCTGCATATGCATCTTGTAAAAAAGCCACAAGTTAAACAGTATTGGAATACTACAGATGTTTGTGGCACACTCCAATGTAAAATGTAAAAACGTGATCTGAACCCACCCTAAAAAGAGGGTATGTAGGTATGTATGGGTGAGAAAAAAAAAGCTAGCACGAATGGGTACCTTTAGGAGTACATGTACCCAGGAGAAATAGGAGTCACCAGTCAGTAGACTGAGTCCTATGAAAAAAAAAGCCTGCAGTGTCTCTGGTGTCACTACCTACCCCCTACAACGTAACACAACCATCAGACCACCCATGGAGAGACATATTTGCCCTTCTCTGGTGACAAGTATGTTAGACCAACCTGCCGGGCATCACTAATATGTCCAAGACACAAAATTACTACACCACCTATTACGTACTTGGTCATGTGGTTGGATTCAGGGCAGTGGTTATCACAGTTTTGACCTGAAACCCCATGGTTAGTTCTAGGCCCTGTGCCATCACATATCTTTTATTTTTATAATTTTTTTGTGTGTTTATGGGCTTTTATGACATACCAAATAAAAGTTATGTTTTATTACACCCCTCTTGTTGAGACAATACTTCCCTCAGTACTAAGATGCTCATTATTAGAAAAGACTTACAAGGCTGAATGTAATGTGTGTGTAAGTAATGTGTGTGTAAAGGGCGAGGCCACACAGGGCGGTAATGATGAGGCCAAAAACCATGACTGCTGCATTTTTTAAACTGTCAAATGACTGCATGACATTGCCAGAAATCTGCTGTCTCGTCAATAAAACTGCATGGCCAAATCACGCCATCTAACAATCTATTTAAAAAAACACAGCTGCTAAATTTTTCAGCCAAATCCAGCCTGTCACTGCTACCCCATGTGACCTTAACCTTTAGAAACTGATAAGACCCATTCACCTATGTCAAGAGCTCAGAACTGAACATGAAGCACATCTGCTCCGTTATAAACCTGTAGGAGATAGCAAAAACCTACAAGACATAAAGAAATATTCCCTTTCAAAACAGACTGTTAAATACAGTTACAAGTCAGAATTCCCAATATTATATTTGATGCACAGGTACGTCATAATGGCGGTAACGGTGTATGGAGCACACTCAGGAGCTGAGCCCACTCCACATGCAGCAGGTGCCAGTTTTGGTATACAGAGGACACCTGCCTGTAGTAACTGGGAATGAGATAACTCGATCCTAGTCATTTAATTCCTCAGATACCATGATCAATAGCCACTGTGGCATCTGAGTGCTGGGTCAGCAGGAAGGGGCTCCTATCCTCTGAACACCCCCTCCCCAAAAAGGCAAAATTTTGAGATGCCAATTGGTTGTCATGGCAGCCTAGTGCTTTGTGAATGGTTCCCAGGCCTGCTATTTTAATCTTCCTATTAAGACCCTGTGGCAGGGCTTAATAGGAAACTGTTACAATCACCATATACTGCAATACTAAAGTATTGCAGTGTGCGATATAATCCATCCAACAAGCACAGTCCCCTAGTTGAGCTAAACTGTAACATAGAGTAAAAATTGTTTAGAAAATATATAAAAAATGAAAGTATTCAAAACTGAAATCAATTTTACATCTGAAAATAAAAAATGACATAATTGGTATTGCAAATCTGAAAAATGCTCAAATTGCTGCTTTTTAGTCACCCTGTCCCTGAAAAAAATTTGTATAAAAAGTGATCAAAAAGTTTTATGTACCCCAGAAATAGTACCAATATAAACTAAATCTTGCAGTGCAAAAACATAATCACACAGCTCTATGGGGAAATGGGGAAATATGAAAAAGTTATGCTTTCAAAATATGGTGACACAAAGCACATTTTTTTCAGTTTTTATTTTTAATATGAAAGAATATATAAACTAGAAAGACTGTATACATTTTGATAAAAAAACTATATAAATTTGGTATCACTGTAAGTTCACTAAACCACATAATAAAGATAATGTGTCATTTCTAGTGCACGATAAACCCCATGAAAACAAAATCCAAAAAACAATGGTGGAATTGTATTTTTACATCAATTTTACCCCACAATGATTTTTTTCCTGTTTTTTTTTAATACATGAAATGGTAAATTAAATGGTTCCATTAAAGAACACAACGTGTCCTACAAAAACAAGCCTTACAGCTATAAGAATGGAAAAATAAGAAAAGATATTGCTCTTGGAAGTCGGGGAAGAAAAGATATTTTCAGCTCTTGAATACATGTTACTAATGCTGATCCAGCAGTGAAAAGTGTTTTCCTCTGGATAGGTCAACAGTATCTGATCGATGGTGGTGGGTCCGAAACCCAGGACATCCACTGACCATCTGTTTGAGAAGGCAGCGGCACTCGCAGTAGTGTCGCAGCTTTCTCTTGGTTCACCAAGCACAGCAATGTCCACAGTATAGTGGCTGTGCTTGGTATTGCACCTCATCCCCATTCACTTCAATGGGGCTGAGTTGTGCCTAGGCCATGTAACTAAAGAATTTCGTCACATGGCTTAGGTAAAGCTGTGAGAAAGCCGTGGGGCCTATCCTGAGGATAGGTCATCAGTAGTAAAGTCTTGAAAAAACAATTTGAAACACCCCTTCCAACTAAATAATCAGATTAAGGGCTCATCCACACAACTGTGCTTGGTCCAGGAAACGCAGTCCACGTGTCAACAGCCTCTCTTGGACCAACGATGGCTCTTTTGAGCCGAACTAACTGCATAATAGTTCCTATCTGATTGCAGGTCTACTGTACTGTACTCATATGATCATGTGAGTACAGTACAACAGACCCACGACCAGATAGGAACAGACTGCATCATAAATCACTATGATGAGGTCAGTCTGGGTCAGAAGAGTCACTGTCAGTCTGGGAGATGTGGCCATGAAGTAGGCCGTGCTTCCCAGACCGAGCACAGTCATGTACATGAGCCCTTAAAGGGTTATTCCTATCTTAGACAATGGGGGCATATCGCTAGGATATGCCCCCATTTTCTTATAGGTGCGGGTCCCAACTGCGCATGCTCAGCTGCCCTCCATTCATTTCTATGAGGCCGCCGAAAATAGCCGAGCGCTGGCTCAGTTATTTCCGTCGGCTACATAGAAATGAATGGGAGTGGTGGCCGCGCATGCACGGTGCGCTGCCATTCATTTCTATGGGAGCAGTGGGGAGCTGCGCCTGGTGGTGGCCAGACCCTGGGGAACCCGGGGTCCTCCAGGCGCAGCGCTCCCCATCCCGTTCTCAATATAGGTGCGGGTCCCACCACCCCTATCGATATGACCCCATTGTCTGAGATGGGAATACCCCTTTAAGCAAAGTTATTTACAGCACATAAAATAGAGTATACAATGGGCTTTTTACAGTCTCATCATGGAACTATACAAAAGCATGGAGCTGTTAGTTTAAGCAGATGCTTATATCTAATCTAACAGTTAAAGGTTGATAGCCCTAGTCCATTTCTCATTTATAGTGATATATACCATCGCTACCTGTCACACCGGCACAGTGCTCAGACGTATTAAAACTGGCAAGAACGGTCAATTTTATTCAGTCAGGTTGGAAAATTATAGAAAGAAAAACAAAATCACTGGTATGTCACTTTAAGACTTTTATTTTTGTCAATGTCCTATTTAGCGCTACTCATATTTCTATGCAGGTGTGGTGCTGTTATCAGTGGTTCTTTGTTTTGTCTGGCGTGCTGCACTACATGTATATATCAGCTATCTGCGAATCTGTGATAAATATTTTACAAGGCATAGACACAACTGGAATGCATTGTGTTATATGAAATATACGTATAACACTATCCATCATAAGAATAAGAGTGTGGAGCAATGTAAGACATCAGAAGACTCTTGAGCAGAAGTCCCGCACAGAATAAGAGGCTTGGTTAGGAAGCACAGGAACTCTGCTCTTTGCTAGGTTTGAGGGATCATCTGCTCTCCATAATAAGTGTGAGCTCTTCATATCCAGTGATTGGATTATTCCATGACCATAACGATTCCACAGGCCATCATTCTCCAACCCTCGTAGCTGTGTATTGAACATCTTTATACTGTAGCTAAGAATGCTTTTTACTATGAGAGCAGCTTAAATAATACATCTCACAAGTAGAAATTAAAGGGGTTGTCTTGGGTTTTAAAGAGGACCTTTCACCACTCCTGACATGCTTGTTTTAATAGCTTCATGCCTTCCCCATGTAAAAACAATTCTGGAACATCTATTCTTATGTCTCTGTGTTGTGCCATTCTTTTATTATTTATACTAGAAGTTATGAATGAATTGCTATTTGCCTTCAGTAAGGGTACAGAGGGGAGGTAACAAGTTGGGGGTGTGTACCTGCACAGACTCAATCTATCCAATCAGTGCTGCCATTTTCAGACTGTGCAGGTACACACCCCCAACTTGTTACCTCCCCTCTGTTCCTTTACTGAAGGCAAATAGCAATTCATTCATAACTTCTAGTGCAAATAATAAAGGAATGGTACACCATAGAGACATAAGAACAGATGTCCCAGACTTGTTATTACATTGGGGAAGGCATGAAGCTATTAAAATAGGCATGTCAGGAGTGGTAAAAGGTCCTCTTTAAAGGGGTATTCCCATCTCACCAATGTAGTTTGTATAGTTAGATATAGCCATACCAATATTATTACTAATAGAATGTATTTATATAAAATGTACCGTTTAGAAGATTTGACTATTTGTATATCCATTGTCCCACACACATCAGTCAGGCCGTTGCCCCTAGTTACGACCACAGCGGCCATGTAGTAGTGGTTACCGGCTTGCTCTTGTTCAGACCCGCTCTGAGGTAACTTCTGTATTGTGAACGCACATTACATGAGCCTGTGGAGACACATCTTAGGGTTGTAGAATTTTTGTCTGCGCTTCCAAAACGCAGAGAAACGGATCCTGTTCTAAGATCAATTCGTCTCTATGGAGCAGGATCCGTTTATAAAGTCTGCATTTTGGACGGATCCTGACCATTGTGTTTTGGACTGGTAGCGTCCAAAACGCAGATGTGAAAGTACCCTAAGATGTGTCTCCGCATTCTCATGCAATGTGTGTTCACAATACAGCAGTTACCTCAGAGCGGGTTTGAAAAGGAGCAAGCCGACCACCAATACTACATGGCCATGGTGGTCGGAACCAGGGTAGATTTGTAGATTTTGCCTACAAATAGGGAAATCTTCTAAACGGTACATTTTATATAAATACATTCTATTAGTAATAATACTGGAATAGCTATATCTAACTATACAAACTACATTTGTGAGATGGGAATACCCCTTTAAGATTGATGACTTACCTTAGGCTAGGCCATCAATATTAGATAGGAGGGGGGACATCTTTCATTCAGCATGCCATTCACATAGGACAGGAGCTCTTTGTATGACAAAATTACAGATGTCAGTCTCTTCAGTCTATGCAGTATCGCAGATAGCATACATTCCTAGTGCCTTCTGCAGGTAGTCATCCTTCTTGTGTATCCCTCCACGGGAATACAACAGGAACTGTCCAGTGATCTTTAGCAGGACTACTTCACTTCTTCCTCCTCTGCTCTTCTGAACGCTCTGGGTTCAGGGGCGACTGGGAACTTAAATTGGCCCTAGAAAAATACTAAAAGTGGCCCCATTTGGTAGTTGGGTCCATATTGATGGAAGGCAGAGCCAGCAATACCATGTTATGGCACATTATACCACCCCAACAGAGCCAAATACCACAGTCCATCACAAAATACTGCCAGCAGCACAAAATACATCCCCAAAAACTTCCACTGGCCGACTGTGAGGAGGGCTCAGACGGCCCCCTGGACATCAGGCCACCGGGAAATTTCCCTGTAAGGTCTGTAATGGCCAATCCGCCCCTGTCCAGGTTCAACACATTCTCAGGTCCTTGGTTCCGTCTGAAACTGCACCGGGAGATCAAGGACGAAGACACCTTGCAAGCACCTTCAACAAATGGTAATGGTCTTACTTATTTTAAAATAAGCCCGCTTAAAAATCGATAAAACATAAAAATTTACACTATAGGGGTCATTTATCAAACTGATGTAGAGTAGAACTGACTTAGTTGCCCATTGGATCCAATCAGATTCCATCTTTCATTTTGGATAGCTACTTTGGAAAATGAAAGGAGTAATCTGATAGGTTGCTATGGGCAACTAAGCCAGTTCTACTTTACACCAGTTTGATAAATGACCCTCTGCATTTCCTCCTGACCAGTTTTGATGTTTTGGCTTCTATATGAAATTGGTGTGGAGTAAAACGAGAGTGTGTTTTAATGACGTATGGACTTTTAGACTTGTTTTATGCTTCTTCAGCCCAATACATGCTCTGGGCTTATTTTACAGTAAGTAGGATCATAAAAGTCTGTTGAATTTTAATGATGTATCATCTTTTAGTAATGTACTGTCTCATTGCCATTTTTTAATCATGTATCACTTCCTCCTCGTCATCTTTTAGTGATATACTGTCTCACTGACATTTTTTATCATTTATCGATTCCTCCCTGTCATCGTTTAATGATTTACCAATGTCTCCCTGTCATCTGTGACATTTTTCCAGGCACAGTATTGCGTATGCCAGGGTCAGTGGGTTAACACAGTAATGACTAGCTGTTGTTCAGCGGCTTTGAAGCAAATTTTGCAGATGCCAGCCCCAGTCAAAAAACTGAAAGACCAACTCTGATTGTAATTTAATAATGTGTTCTCTAAGTGCAGCCAGAGCAAGTAATGCCAACGACCCCTGAATTGTTCCAAACTGCAGTGCAAGCACAGACTGCCCCACGCTAGGAACATATGCTACCTATATAGTGCCGCACCCTGCAAGAATACCATATTGCAATGTCCATACCGTAATATAGGAAGCAGAAGTGTCACAATCAAAACTGTTTACTCCATACCATTGTCCTCAACACACAAATTATCCAGAAAGTTGTGCCTCCATACATCAGTATCTGCTAATTAATTCCATAAAACTATCCCTGAATAGTTACTGCTAGAGATATGGGGGTCATTTCCGAACAGATATACGCCACTTCTTCAGAATCTGATTTGTTGCCACTGGCACTAACCTTTTCCTACATTAAAGGGGTTGTCCGGGTTCAGAGCTGTACCCGGACATATCCTCATTTTCAATCTGGCAGCCCCTCATGATATGCTCCGATGCTCTCCCTTGTCTTGTGCTGTATTGCACAGGGCAAGGGTTTTTTCATTAGATCCAGTGACGTACCAGGCTCTCCATAAGTGTAAGCTAGGCGGAGGCTTTTGCCTAGCAGTGTTTGTGGTAACGTCACCGGCACTAATGGGCCTGTTTTACAGGCTAGGGCAGCACTAAAGCCTGCCCATTAGTGTTGGTGACGTCACCGGGCTCACTGCTAGGCGAAAGCCTCCGCCTAGCTCACATTATGGAGAGCCTGGTACGTCACTGGATCTAATGAAAAAGCCCTTGCCCTGCCCAATACAGCGCAGGACAAGGGAGAGCACAAGAGTAGGAAATGCTCCGATGCTCATCTCAGAGGGGCTGTCTGGTTGGAAGTAGGGGATATGTATACAACCCCTTTAACTATTACATTTGTTTCTATATCTAATCATATTTGGGGAGATTTGCACATTAAAGCAATGGTCGTGTGAATGGTGACCAACATACACAGAAGCAGTTCTCTGGTTCACCAGCACAAAATGTAGCTTTGATAATCTAACCATAATGCAATCAGATGATTATCATACGGATTATAAAAACCACAACTATTCCTCCCCTGGTTTGCCAAGGCTGTCAAGATAAATTCAACTCTTCATTTTCCACATAAATTGAACTTTTATTATTTATAAGAAGCCGTGAGAACAATGGAGATTATAATTTATAACATATGTTTAACATGAATGGATATATTAGTTTTCTTATTTTTTTCTTACAGACTCATATTTATGCTAGTCTCCAAAAAGCTTCCATTTACACAAGGCCAGATGGAGAGTGGATAATTTATTTCTTTACACGCCACGCACTTAGTACTAAAGGACATCTGTCAGTAGATTTGTACATATGACACTGGTTGACCTGTTACATGTGCACTTGGCAGCTGAAGACATCTGTGTTGGTCCCATGTTCATATGTGTCCACATTGCGGAGAAAAATGATGTCTTACTATATGCAAATGTGCGTCTAGGAGCAACGGGGGCGTTACTGTTACACCTAGAGGCTCTGCTCTCTCTACAACTGACACACCCTCTGCACTTTGATTGACAGGGAAAGGAGTGATGATATTTTCACTGCCTGACCCTGTCAATCAAAGTGCAGAAGGCGCAGCATTTACAGAGAGAGGTGAGCCTCTAGGTGTAACAGCAACGCCCCCGTTGCTCCTAGAGGCTCATTTGCATATATTAAAACTTCATTTTTCTCAGCAAGGCGGACACATATGAACATGAGACCAGCACAGATGTCTTCAGCTGCCAAGTGCACATGTAACAGGTCAGCCAGTGTCATATGTACAAATCTGCTGACAGATGTCCTTTAAGGGCTCTTCTATCTGTACAACCTTTTTCCACATGACAAAGGGCAGTATCTGGTTGTTAGAGGGCTGGCCCACACAGAACCCCCCTAAAAGCCACACTAGAGAGCTTCTGTCTTACATACTACTTCTGTATTATGTACTGCTTCATGATGACTGATGACTGTGGGTTCTAAAATGGGGGTTGTCCATACAGGACACATACTTCCCTATTCCCCAAAATAATGATATCTTTGCTAAGCTGTCTTTCACTGATCCATAGGACTGCTTATGTTAACGTCTCACCATGCAGCTGCAATGGATCAGACCAGTTGAAGGGATTTGGATCAGAACTGCTGACATAAGGATCTGTAGCAGTTCTTTTCACCTGAAGAAGGGGAAGTGTTTCCCCGAAACACGTTGTGTGCGTCTGCAATAAATATTTGAAGATTTCCGTTTGCACCTGGTTGGTTCCTTGTGCTGAGGGATGCCATCTTCAGTAACCGCATAAGGATCTGTAGGACATTTTCAACCTTAAGAACAATTTTCTCCACAACCCTGGCCTTACAGTCTGGTGTTTCTGAGTCTGTAATACAATCATCATACATCTACAGTATTTCCAACCATCAGACAATGTCTGTTAAGGCTTTGAAGGGTCTTACTTTGTCACTGAAATAATCCATTTTGATACTTTGACAATAGAAGACAATACAGACTGCTGCTCTTTTCTGTTAGATGCTCCTCAATTCTATAAACCAACTGGTTATGGTGGTTCCAGTGGTTCCACACTTACCTAGGGATAAAATCAAACTTGAATGCAATATAACTTCACTACTACATACCTCTATGGCACAGATATTTTGTTCATGGGGAAGCAGGTGTAAGCTGGCAAGGTGGATTTTCCACACATGTTTTTGGTGCATTTTCTGCAGCTAAATCCACAAGAAATCCATATGTATTCTGCGTCCCATTTATCTTCAATTGGGATCTGTGCTGCCATTGATATGGCCGTGGATTTTTCTCTACACAGATTTCAAAACTGCATCTAGAAATTACACTGAATGGTCCAATCCCCACTCAGATCTGCGACATCCAAGGGTCAGGTCGGATTTCTGCCATAAATTCCGCAGAAAATACAAGATAATGAAGCAGGGCTCATACAACCTTACTGAATCAATATACAATGGGGGGAATTTATCATTAGGAGAATATTTGAAGTCAGTTTTGCTTGCATCTATGTTGGAGTACTTTGTGCCACATTTATCAAACGTCACAGGTTGTTTGATAAATGTGACTTGTCCTTAAACCTAACACTTCTGTCTAGAGAAGCTACTCCACTTTTCCTACTCCACCCTCCTCCTGGAGTGAGATTGCGACTATTTTGCGACTTTTTAAAAAAAGTCGCAATGATAAATCTGGAGTGAAACTCATTAACATGGCTAACCACACCCACTTTTCCACCCATATTACAAACTGGAGTGAGTGGTGTACACATGCAAAAAGTCGCAAAAAATTGCGCAAAAAAGTCGCAAAAGCCCTATCGTGCGACTTTTTGAAGACAGAATTCTGGAGTGAAGGTGTGATAAATCAGGGCCATTGTCTTTGACTAAAGTTAAAGCAATAAATAAATGAGAATGAAGATCTGTTATTGTACAGCCCTGAAGCTCTATGGGTACAGCCACGCGGTACGGTGGCCATTAACAATGAAGACCAACTAAACAGTGCAGTCTTCATTAGTTAAAGGGGTTGTTCAGAGCTGAACCCGGACATACCCAGGATTTCACCCAGGCAGCCTGCCTGACAAGAGCATCAGAGCATTTCATGCTCCGATGCTCTCCTTTGCCCTGCGCTAATTCGCGCAGGGCAAAGGCATTTTGCCCGGTTCCGGTGACGAACCGTGCTCTGCCAGACGGAGGCTTCTGCCCAGCAGTGAGCGTGGTGACGTCACCGGCACTGATAGGCGGGCTTTAGCTCTGCCCTAGCCAGTAAAACAGCTGGCTAAAACCGGACCATCAGAGCCGGTGACTTCACCGAACACACTGCTGGGCGGAAGCTCCCAGAGAGTCCTTGCCCTGTGTGATCCAGCGCAGGGCAAGGGAGCGCATCGGAGCATGAAATGCTGTTATCAGGCAGGCTGCCTGGGTGAAATCCCCTTTAATTAAAAGATGCAGGCTAATTGGCGCTCGCAGTTCTTCACCGCAGCATGACCGCAACTGGACTGGAT
The DNA here is from genome assembly GCA_900303285.1 of Rhinella marina. Classification (NCBI taxonomy): domain Eukaryota; kingdom Metazoa; phylum Chordata; class Amphibia; order Anura; family Bufonidae; genus Rhinella; species Rhinella marina. The sequence goes on from ONZH01031272.1 coordinate 67,948, forward strand.
CACGACTGTGCCGTGTGGCCACATGGTTAGGTTTCCTGATGCAATTTTGGAAGAGATAATCAGGAGTGGACCAAAAAGAAGAGAAATGATATAGGACAGATACGACTTCTCCTGGTTTTGGTTTCCAAACCTGACCGTGTGACTGTGCCCTTAGGCTTCACAGACACTTTAGATAGCTCCCGGCAGAATGCTTATTTAGCCAACAGCTATTCCTACCAACCACCCCACATACAAACACAAGCTTGACTTTGCTGAGCATGCATGTGTTGTAAATAGGAGACCTCTGGCAGTGGCTTGTCTCTCTGAATAAAAAAATGGACCAGGCATGTTGAATTTCAACATACACACTAGATGGTTGGCTGATCCCACTGAAATTGATGGGCTTGGCTGGCATTATTCCAATCTGTATGGCCAGTTTAAAGAGCACCTGTCACATGCTGCTATTACTGGGCTGTAGCCACCGCTCCACAGATTCCAGCAGTGTTTTTTCTTTCATAAGCCCCCTGTTGTTGAGCAATTGGTGCTGGTAAGTTTGGGTCCTAATATGTTATTCTGGTCATGCACTTTCAAGGAGAAGGAAAGTGAACCAGAGAGATGACACTGCTTGAACTAAACGTACAGTGTCAAAGTTCTGGTTCACTCCACGTTGAGAATCATGCCTGGAATCTGAGGAGTGGTGACTACAGCCACTACTAGTGGGTCTCATTGATGGACATCACAGTTCCTCTTTAAAAGGGTTTTCATAGATCTTTTTACTGATGCCCTGATGATAGCCCATAGCTTGGTATCGCAGCTCAGCCCTCCTCACTTCAATGGGGCTGAGCTGCACGTTGGCCATGTGACCAATGAATGTGACATCATATGGCCTAGGGAAAGCTCAGAAAAGGATGCAGTGCTACTGCCAGTGGTGGTGCCTTCTCAAACAGCTGATCTGCAGGTCCTGGGTATTGAACTCCAACTGATCAGATACTGATGACCTAACCTGATAGGTCAGAAGTAAAAAGATCACAGAAAGTCCCTTTCAGTGCAGCGTTGACTGTCCTGGTAAATACTACAATATTGAAAATGGTGGCTCGTTCTGCAGATGCTCCACTAGAACTGAATGAGTACTATGGTTTTCTGAAAGAGGAAAAATAAAAGAACAGCTGTACCCAGGTAACTAATTTATGGTATGACTACTAAGACACTACTAAGGTCCTTTTACACGGGCCGATTATCGGCCGAAAAATCGTTCCTAGGAACGCTAGTGCCGATAATCGGCCCGTGTAAAAGTGGCCCTAATCAGCCGACGAACGAGCAAAACGCTCGTTCGTCGGCTGATTGGATCTTTTGGTTTCTACAAAAGATCCAATCTGTCGGGCGCATATCGGCCTGTGTAAACAGGCGATGTGCGCCTGACAGTATGGAGCTTCCCGGCCGCACGAGTGATACAGCGATCACTCGTGCGGCCCGGCGCTCGATTCATCGGGCCGTGTAAAGGCTCCCTGCCCGAGCGCCGATATCGCTGATCGGCGCTCGGGCAGGGAGACACATCGGCCCGTCTAAAAGGGCCTTAAGGTCACCTTAAAAAATGAACCCTTCTTTTCACTTAAAGGGGTATTCCCATCTGTGGCATAGATAGCATATCACTAGGATATGACATCAATGTCAGATAGTTGCAGGTCTCACCTTTGGAACCTTCTGCTCTCTCAATAATGGGGCCCCCAAATTGATGGCTGAATGGTGCTTACTGCCTTCTTTGGCCACATGATCTAGAGCAGGAGTAGTCACCTACCCACGTTCCCCCGATGAACAGAGTGGAGCAGGTCCTGTGACTGTCGGTGGCTACTCGCAGCAGGAATGATGTCTCTACTGCATCACGCCGGCATGCACAAAACCAGTGACGGCAGGGGAATGGTGAAGCGGTGTGCTGATGGCACCCTGAGGATGCAGAGTCAAGATGTGCAGGGGTCTGGATAACTGGCATCCGCAGTCTGGATTCAGACGACTACCAGATGAATCCCCTGATCTAAAGGATCTGGTTGATATATAGGGAGCTGGAGGAGAGGCAGATATCTCTAGGATTATCTTTACTCTTACTAACACCTTCTAAATCATTGATTAGAAAGGTTACAGAAGAAAACATACTGTACTGAGATGATAGGTTGGCCACTTTCTGGTAAAACAGCGTTTTATGCTAGGAAACACCACCTTAGTGCCTCCCACAGCTCTTGATTTCATGACCTCCTTTTGTCCATGTAAGCATTGGAAGTGGCACTCTCTGCATCCATAGAAATGAAAATGGTGATGACATGACACTGATCATGTTTAGCGCATGCGCAGGTACAGGCAGCCAATCCTCCTGTATCTGCACATACACAGAAAGGGATGAAGCTGGAACAATATGCTACATACATTAGAAGCCAGTCAAACACATCCAAGAGCAAATCTGCTAGTGTAGCTCATCAATAGAAACGTTCATGGATATTCGTGACAAGCAAAGCACCAGGTGGATTTTTTTGGTGACATCATTTGACTGAATTACGAATTATATGAATTCAATACATGCGACAGTGTAAAGAAACATAAAACATAAAAATCTCATATATAGTGTATATGAAATGAAAACAACATATACATTTTATGTACACTAGCATTACACACAATTACAGAAACAGCACAATTAGCCACAGGAATGACTGTATGAGCCACATGTTGAGCACAATATACCCTGTCTCTTTTACAGAGTGGTCTCCAACCTGTGACATTTGCAGCTGATGCAGGACTACAGCTCCCAGCATGTGACTGTCAGGACATGCTGGAATTTGTGGTTCTGCATGCTTGCAACAGGTTGAGGACATCCACAGTCATCCAGATTTGAACTGAAAAACAGAAAGTTCAGATCTTCTGAGCAACTGTCACCAGAGGATTCAATTTCTCATAAATGAGTAAAGAGCGCATAGAGCCAACTACAACTCCCACCAATCACAAGCACGACTTTGAAACACAGGTCTGGAAAACGCATTCAGTATCAAACAGATAAGGAAGCTTAGATTCAAAGCAGGTGTTGCGTACATGATGCCTGAAGACATCCAGACAATTTAGCGTTCAAAATCCATATACACCATATGCTTCTAATAATAAGACCACAGATAAAGGTTAATGGAGTAGATGTTACCTGGGGGGGTAAAGCATGTGATCCCCATGAGATGGATGTTCTGTTTCCATCATCTCCGTTATCTTTGTATTACCAATAATGAGGTGGACACAATGTTTCCTGATCTTGCAGGGTTACCTGTATCACGTAATATGAGATATACCTTAGCACTGGAACCTTTTCTAAAGTGATGGAGCATGTCAAAAGCCAAATCAGCAAGTGGTGATTCCAGAGGAGACAGAACAGATTGGAATCTCTACGGACTGTAGTCACATATAGCTTCCCCTAGAGGCAACCACTTCTAGGAGGTGTACGCCTTCACTATGCAATGCCTTAGCCTGAAAATAATCCCTTTACACCTATTGACAGTACCCTACAATCTAAACCAAGATCTCCAATACTGAAATCCACCTGGAGAGTCAGGTATAATGAGACAGTAGCCATATTTTAGCAGCAATGTGGCTGGAGTTCAGGGGGCCTGAGTACTGCTTCCACAAGAAAGAGGTATTTAGGGGGTGCTTGAGGTGCACATCTGTGAGCTGCTCTCCTCCAATCAGTCAGCCTGAGCATTTTAGTGGATCTCCTTCTCCATGCCTCTTCACAGAGACCTCAGAAAACAGCATGGCAAAGCTTTGGTTCAGGGGCTGTACTAGCTGCTCATTGGTATTTCATAGACAGCCTGTGTTTAGTTCCACTGTCTTATGACAGTGGCACTACGAGCAAAAATCTCAGGACGTAAGGGCTTCTTCACATCTATATTGGGAGCTCCGTCACAGATTCCGCCAAAAAGAGTGGGCAAAAAAATTCTGCATGCGTCTTTGGAACAGAAACCAAGTGGACCCCATTATAGTCAATAGGGTCTGTTTGGCTCTGCTTTTGTCAGTTATGTGCCTATCCAGCACTTCCGCTATTTTCACTGTTCTGTTCTTCTAACGGAGCAGGCCAATGGAAATGACAAGCACAGATGTGAACATAGCCTTAGGCTCTCTGCTGTTCCACATGGTGACAATTAATTGACTATATTGTACAGCTCACAATTCCTTCTTTTCCAAAGACCCATACAATCACCTATTATCATTAGAGGAACCTCAGTACAATCATGTCACATTGTAAGGTATGAAATGGGTTGTTTTTACCAGACTCCCATAATCTGCCATAGGCTGTCTATAGCACTGTTACTACACACCTTATCTTCAAGGAGCAAGGTGCTTATCCTGACCAGAACCTTTCTCCCATGGCTACCATGAGATAAATGGACAATGTAAGTAAAGCCAGTCTGATAAAGTGAAATTGATCTAATCGTCACTACACAACCCCTGTGAAAAGACTGTGTGAAGAACTGATAAACACTGTCATAGACTCTTCATCCAACTGGACAGACTTTTGTGAAAGTCCACCATGGAAGGAAAGGGACATTGCGGTCCAGATAGAGCAGGTTGTGAGATTCTGCAAGCATTAGATGAAATGAGAAAAAGTGCAGCACGAGACAAGAAGAAACTCGTATGAGCTAGCGATGGGGTGGGCAAATGACCCCTTCAGGAGGCAGTAAGTTTATTTTTACAAGCCATGGACTCTAATACAGTGGTCCCTCAGGTTACAATATTCTCAACCTACATACAATGCCAATGCTTATATGCTGCACATGTGATTGGTTAAACAGTTGTATTACTACACTGAGTAGCTGTCGAGTGGCGCCTCTCTACAGTATGGTACGGTACTACATGTTTTCCACTGCTCTTTACCACAATGAGCTTCTCCTTTGGAGACTAGGTGAGTGCGACTCCATGTTATTTTTTTGAGTACATGTGTGTACTGTACAAGATCCAGAAGAAGCTCCTGTCCTCAACATCTAGGAGATATTTCTGTTACATATAAGGAACTGCTTTATCTGCATTACTGTTCTGCCTCTTTTAGCTTGACATTTTAAGGACTTCAGAATCAATGACTAGGTTTCCATAGAGTTATCATCTCAAGTTACAACATTTTCAACTTTCAATGGTCCTCCTGGACTTTATTACTATTGTAACTGGAGGGAGCACTGTACATCCATAGAAAACCCAAAGTTAGGTGCCAGTAGTAGATCGAGAAGTTTAGGTTCCTTGGACCTGAGACGTATGCAAAGGTTCAAAAGTCCTCCACAAGAGTATATGTAGAAGAAATAAAGAGAATGGGAGAACAGTGACCATGAACAGCCCTGGACATAACACATGGTGTTCTTCATGTGTGAAGGAAACATTTACAGAGACAACACAAATTTCCAAATATATAGTTCCTCCATATTTACAGAGACTAAACACAACTCTCCCTATCTCAAGAAACAATAATGACCACCCTTTCTTAAGAATGGGAAGATCCTAAACCTAATTTATTCAAGTGTTGATTACATACAGAGTCAGCGAGCCAAAACCCGCAGTTAATGAGCGCACAGGCTGAGGTGTATACGTTATAATTAATTCACATTACACAGCCTGGATCTCGTGCCCGCCACTCTAACACTTTTCTCACTGCCAAAACATCTGACGGAGACTCCAAGCATCCCAGATGTCTGGCTTCTAATTAAGACCGGCATCCTTAGAAAGTGCGAAGAAGATCAAGTCAATGTGGAGATAATCCACCGTTAGACAAGGTAATAAAGTGCAATTAGCAAAGTGAATTAGTCTGCGCTCTATCACTGTGTACAATGGGAGGACGGGGAGCCAAAGTACGTCCCGGTGGTGTTTTTTACCCATGCGCTGCCATTTCCAGCTCTCTGCTGTTTACTCTGGCAGAGAATGGATTAACGTAATTAACTCCCCACTCTCTTCGCTGCCAAAGGTGTGATCAAAACCCAACACAGCATCGCTTCATCGCACTTTTACGCAGACGCTGCAGATTTTTCCGCTGTGAAAAGATAAATGGAGGTCTGAAATGTGAGTGAACTTTTTATATAAGCTGGGGGTTTCCTCTGCTGTCTGGAGAGGGCACTGAGAGCACCTCTGGGTATGCACCTGCTCGGCGGTACTTTACAAGCCCCGCATTGCTGACTTCAGATTTGTTCAACATGCCTCCTGGTCTTGTTCCCCATAAGTGTTCCCTGCTGCGTAAACAGAGACCAAACGAAAACCTAACTACAAAGTGCTCGCCTCCGTTTAACCTCTTCCTCCCTGAAGTACGCCTAAACGTCACCTCAGAGCCAGCCTTGAGATGGAACAGCGCAGAATGAATAGTCATGCGCTGACTGTCAAGATGCTTCACCTCCAGTTATCATAAGAAACACATGCTGGCAGGCGTTCCACTAATTCCGTGAATGTCAGCAAATACACGTTGCTGTGAAAGGGCACCAATGTACGTGACCCTGACAGGTTCCTACAAATGTAACCCAGTGCCTACACTTCCATACACAGCCGTGCCAACTATGAGCGCCTCACTGCTTGGGAACCGAACCATCTACGTCCTAAGAGTCCTGCAGCAGTCAAGTGGTTAAACCGTGCTACATGCACACAACGTTTTTTTTAACGGCCATCACACGTCACATGGCAGTTTTTTTGACCGCCAGTGAATAACGGACATCAAAAATAGAACATGTTCTATCTTGTCTGTTTTTGACTGACCGACTTTAACGTCCGTTTCTCAGAAAGGGATCAGTGAAAAAAAACGTATGTTAAAAATGGACACTTTATCAGTTTTTCATTGTGCCTAATAGCAGCTGAATGACATGAGTTGATAGCTTTGGATTTTGACCGGCAGAGTCTCCTGGAATAACGTAGGGCTACAGTGGTGGGCTCCCTGTGAAGAACTATCTTCAGAGATATAACATACCGCCTGTACACAGCATAAAGTTATGAGCTCGTAAATAAATAAAGTATTCTGGACCTATTTACTAAATTGTAACATTGTATCTATGTCAGTTCCCAGTAATTCTCTGATAGTGAGAGCTCCAGGGAGGAGATCTAGTCCCTTCTTCTGCCCTGTCCCTGTTTTATGACCGCCTGTCATGATTTAGTTACATCCCTCTCTGCCTTTACATAGCATAACATATGTACAGATTGTGATCACAATCTGATATCCCTATCCCAGACACACACGCTGTGACCCATGTCATAGGAATGTAGATGTAAGGCAACAGTGCTAGCCATCTGGAGAGAAAACAGCCTGCATTCTGCTGATGGAGTGTCAGGTCAGAGGCAAGTTACTGGAACTGCTCCTATGGGCGCCGGAATTGCTATTCATGCAATGCCCTCATTGCGTATGTGTAAAATGGGTTTATTGCATGAGATCTGTTCCTCTATAGATCTTACACAGCATAGTCCTTACAGACAACCAAGATAAAACCCTCTGAGACAACCTATAAACTCACCTCTGAGGGGCCACTCAAACTGTAGACATACATTGTCCCTACAGATGTGGTCACACTATGGAACATGATAGAACCTACTTCTCCCGGAGAACCCCTATATCTAGGGATGCTTCCACAGTCCTTGCTCAGTGCTATGTTCTGGTTGGGATATAGGACACTACAGAACCAGGGATCAGATCTCAGAAGGAATGTCCTCCTAACATAAAGATAACTGCCCACACAGTGGATGTAATGACCTTACTCTGGATCAACACTAGAAAATAACCTGGCATTAGCTGGACTGATGTCTTCTCAAATTACAGGGATGACCGTGCCCATGCCAAGCATCTCTGAGCAGGCTGGTTCTCCTGTAGGGGAAGCCCAGATCATCTCCTAGTAAGAAAATGTCTACGCTAGTAACCACCTAAAACACAAAGGTCCGAACCCTCTGATGTGACATATTCCTCTATAGTCCATTCATGAGAGATAAAGGACTTCAATCAGGACAAACCTTCTCATCGCATCCTCCATAATGACCAAGACTAGGAGAACATCTCCCACAGATGCCCAGATTATCTCAAACCACTCAATCTTAGATTAGCTATGTTAATAATACAAAATATAATGATCTAGTAGAGTATTATAGCTTATAATAGTCCAGAGGAGTGACCATGGTGGGCTAGAGAAAAGAATACAGGAGGGCTACTTACCGGTCAGGGCTCGGAAACTCCTCACGGTATTCCCGTTGTGAATGGGCAGCGGGTGCCTGGCAGGGTCTCTGCCCCTTCCTCCATCGCCTCGGTATCTATCATAGAGTCTAAGCATATGCTCGGACACCGTGTCCCCCACGGGTAGCACGGCTTCTTCATGCCTCTTCATGTCACCCAGACACAGGCAGCCGCTGCACCCCAGCCACAGCAGAAGCCAGAGACGACGCTCCGCGGCCATGTCACCAGGCAGGTGCTTATTGACAATTTATATTACTACAGCAAATTCCTTTATTATCCTTTATTATCCACAGAAATGGCATGAGAGGAGTGGTGGTGGGTTACGTGCACATGCTCCCGCTCCTTCCTCGGCTCTCCAGAGTAGTGACTGCTGTGAGGCGCTGCTTGGCCACAGTTTTGTGTGTGAGTTCAGGGCTGATCCTATTGAGCGCACAGCCAATGGCGGGACTCCGAGCCGAGCTGCGCTGTGTGCTGCATATATAGAGCTGCTGCGCGGCTCCTGTCAGTGTGTGGCCGGCTATTTACCTCAGGCTGCACCACACCTCTCAGCTCCACCTAACGTGCCAAGTCATTAGCGTATAATGCAGAGGCAGCAGGGCTGGCTTTCTCGTGTTCACAGCTGTCATAAAATGGGGCACAGTTATTATTTTTAAGACACTCTTTGAAAACAATGCTTGAGCTGGAGCTGCTGAGGAAGAAGGTCTTTCCCTCTGGGGCACTGAGCTGAGAGCCCCTCTGTGAAGTCCATGTGCCCCAATACCAAGACAGACACCTTTCAGGATTTATCAGCAGAATAGTCTACCTTATTAAGGGGGGATTCCCATCACTAGCATATCTCTAACACTAAGCCTAAAATGAAGCTGGCAAATGGTGGCAACCGTTTCTATTGGCCCTCCGAAAATAGCTGAGTGGCACGCTCAGCTATTTTCGGAATCCCGACAGAAATGAACAGGAGTACACCACACATTCGTGGCCATCGTTTCCATTCACTTCTATGGGGCTGACAGAAATAGCCTAGACAGCGCGGGTAGCGGCTCATGCGCAGTATGCCCTCCTTCACTTTGCCAGCTGGGTTCACGAGATAGAGGTGGGACTGGCTTCTAGCTATATGCCACCATTGTCTGAGATGGGAAACCCCCTCTAAGGGCGCATTCACACAACCGTAGTGTCTTACAGTCTGCAAATTACAGATCCGCAAAACACGGATACCGACCTATGTGCCTTCTGTGATTTGCAGACCACACATGGCTAGCACTAAGATAGAAATGCATATTCTTGTCCGAATAGGACATGCTCTTTTTTGCGGGGGCACAGAACGGAACAGTGTTCTGTCCGCATCTTTTGCGTTCCCATTGAATTGAATGGGTCCGCACCCGTTCTGCAAAATTGCGGAATGGATGTGGAACCATTCATACGGTCGTGTGAATGAGCCCTAAGGGAACGCCTACATAGTGACATTTTATATAACGTATGTCAATGTGACACGAGACATACTGCAACTGCGATGCAACAGTTGCATAAAATCCAACTCTACACACAACTTTCAATGTAAGTCGCACACGACACGTGACATCCCCTGTGATATGGCTGTGCGTTCACAGCCAAATCCCAGCTCTAAAATAGTTACAGACAAGTATTTTTGTGTCGCACAACTTTTCTGCGACTTACTCTTAAAGTGCTTGTAGCCTTTTAAACTTGACGGCTTATCCTAAAGTTCCCCATACTCATTATTGTCCACCAATGGCAGGGCTGGCCAACAATGTAATGTGTATGGGGAGCTCCCAGGTCTTCCCTGATAGATGATAGGCAGGGAGAGAAGGATTGGGCATGCTGAATTTCAATGCCCGATCCTTTTGCTCTCCCTAGAGATAAGCCGAGATAATACCTACATACTTGGCTTGGGAGATTTGTTAGGCTACTTTCACACTAGCGGTTTTTAATTCCAGTATTGAGTTCCGTCATAGGGGCTCAATACCGGAATCAAACGCTTCAGTTTTGTCCCCATTCATTGTCAATGGGGACAAAACTGAACTGAAGACAACGGAATGCTCCTGAAAGCATTCCATTCCGTCTTCAGACCGGAGAGCAAACCGCAACATGTGCAGGTCCAGGCATCCGCACCAAGACGGATCCGGAATGACTCCCAATGAAAGTCAATGGGGACGGATCCGTTTGGTGTGACACAATGGTAAACGGATCCATCCTCCATTGACTTTCAATGGAGTTCATAACGGATCCGTCACCTGCACACATACATACATACATACACACATACAGACATACATACATACAGACATAAACATACATATACAAATACACATACATACTTACATGCTCCCGGCAGGTCTCCACAGCGCAGGAGGAGCAGGACGACGCGCACATAGGACGATTCCCGAATCGTCCTATGTGCGCGCCGTCCTCCTCCTGTACTGTGCTGCGCGGAGCTGCCGGGAGCATGTAAGTATGTATGTGTCTGTGTGTATGTACTGTGTGACATGTGTGGGGCCGGAGCGCGGTTCCGGCCCCACACATGTACCTGCAGCAGCATGGATCCGGCGGCACCCTTCACCTGCCGGATCCGTGCTGCCGCTAGTGTGAAAGAGGCCTTAGCGAGCACTGGGCACCTTTAGGATAGGTCATCAATATTAGGTTGGCTGGGGTCAGACTGTAGTACCCTTAATTCAGTTGCCCATCTGCTTTTACACTGGCATTCCAGAGCAGCAAGCATCATTTTCCCCAGTGCGAAGTATACCAGTATCACCAGAAAAATAGTGGAATTATATCAGAAACCAGAGGTAACTGCATAGATAAATCATAGAGAAATCTCTCTATGTCCAATGGACGAACTTTCCGCATAGCCTGTGCGCAATGTAATCAATATGGTATAACATCTGAGGCCTCCATAGTAAAGCCAGCCATAGATTTAGTGTGTATGGAGGTAAGCCCTCAAGATTCTCACCTGATGGCGGATTGCTGTTCCCTTGGTGGGTATCTGAATGGAGAGAAGGAAGTAAGGATATGGCCACACGGTTAGGTTTCTACATGCAGTTTTGGAGGCCAAAACCAAGAATGAATTAAAAAAAGAGGAGAAATCATATTTGTTCTTTACACTTTCTCTTTTATGATCTGAACTTGGCTTCTAAAACTGCATTCAGAAACCTGACTATTTGGCCATACCCTAAGCATGCTGAAATCCAACCATGTGATCCTTTTCTCCCCAACATGTGGAACCAGGCATGAGTCTGGAGACCTCCATAAGCATAAAATGGCAGCAAATCCGGTCGCCATACATCTATTGTGAGAGATTCTATTTGTAGCTGACTCTCTTTCTAATATTGGATGGTTCTGAGTTTGGGAACCACTTTGTGATGTTACTTATGACCCAGTTGGTGCCCATGGATAGAGATTTGGTGTGAAAAAGAAGGATTTAGAGTAAGGCCGCTGTCTGGGAACCAACAACAGAAAGGGAAGGGATAGGACAGACAAGGACAGTGAGCCCTAAACTATACCCACCCAACTGTCCCTGCCTACTTGCCAGATCCCCCCTATTCAGAGGTTGACAACTTGGAGACAGTCCCTTCCTGTAATAAGGTGAGAACACGGAGACGAAAACGAGCCAAAAACAGACACAGAAGAATTGTCGTAAAGCCAGATGTCAGAACCAAGAAGTCTGCGAGGTACAGAATCAGAAAACAAACAGATAGTCAAAAATGGAAGCCAAAGGTCAGAGGATCAGGAATATAGAATCAAATAACTGCTAGCACGCTCCAGGGAAGACTTATAGCAAGCACTGTGAGAGGGGCGAGCAAACCTTAAATGGGATATCAGAATCCCGGTCCAGGCAATGATTGGACCGGTCCTCTGAGATCAGACAGCATGGGAGGAAAGTGAATGGATAAGGATTCAGTCAATCACAGGTGAGACCATTTGCTGCCCGGAAGACAGCCTGCAGGAGACAGACGGGTGTGGCAGAAATCAATTAAGGAGCAGAGGGAAATAAAGCAGTGTTCAGACTAGTACAATAACAGTCAGCAACGCATCCTGCGCCGTAACTTACGGGTAGAGGATGGTGCTGAGGCCCGAACAGGTGCAGATGTTACATTTAGTCTACTGGTATCAATTGTCTATTTTTCTCTATTTCTAAGAATATGAAAATGTGTGGAATCAGATGTTATGAGGCAGGGAAATATGGGCGTTTGCAATGTCCTGTGGAGATCAGATGAACGCCAAAGAATATAAATGAAGGTAGACCTGCAGAGCTCAGATGATAGACATTATGACTGCTGGAGGACCTGCGGAGATCAGATGATCAATTGACCAGAGATTATGACTGTTGGTAAATCTGCAGAGATCAAATGATTATCACAGATTATAACTGCTGGTGGAACTGCGGAGATCAGTTGATCACCAGATACTAATACAGGTAGTTTACCTGCAGAGATCATCTGATCACCAGAGATTCAGTCCCTTAGTTTGACTACGAATAAAGTAAAAAAAGTAAAGCAAAGTTTTTACAAATGTAAAAAAGAGCTAAAACTTGAACTCACCCCCTGTCCCCATTTTCCAAATAAATTTAAATAGGTAACTAAAAAGAAAATGATTGGCATTACCACACCCAAAAACGCCCAGACTATTAAAATATTAAAGGATTTATCCTGTGCATTGAACGCTGTAACAGAAACAAGGTTTCACTTCATCTCCCACCAAAAAATTTAAAGGGGATATCCAAACCCTATAATGCCCCACAAAATGCCACCAGCACTGCATACAGGTTATACCAATAGCAGGGAACGAGCCTCCCTAGTGTTACCCACGATGCTAGGGAGCCCCCCCCCCCCAGATGTTTTGAACCATGCGACGGGTAGATGCAGCGGCGGCTGTAAGGGAATCAGGAGCGACGCAGGTGACGGGGAGCGGGGTAAGTATAACCTGTATACGATAACCCCTTTAATACATAAAAATCATACATACCCACAAATAGCATAATAACCATAGCTTGCCCTGCCAAAAGAGCCATTACACTGCTATGTAGACAGAAATATAGAAAAGTTAAAATCTAGCTTTTTAAAATATAGCAGTTTTTTAAAAAATTTTTAAAGGTAGTAAAGCATAAGATAAACAATACAAATCTGGTATTGCTGTAATCATATTGACCCGCAGAATAAAGGTAACGGGAGCCAATTTTACAGCACAGTGAATAACGTGAAAACACAATGGCAGAATCACATTTTTCCCAATTTTTTCCAGCTTCCCACTACATCAGATTGATTATTAAACAATGCTGTTAGAAAGTACAAATTGTCGCACAAAAATGAAGCTCTTATTTTACTATGTGAAGAGAAAAATAAAAGAAGGCAGGGAGTAAAAAACAAAAAGCAGAAAATGGCGGCCTCGATAACAGGCTGATTGCTTTTGTGAGTTTTATATAATAATAATTATAATAATAGTAAGAAGATGAAAAATAGTTTGGGATTTTATTTGGATATTTTTGTAATATTTGCGCATAAAGCCTTTAGGTTAATCATTGTTATTTGAAGTCCAGGTTTGCCTATAAACTGTAGTGTGATGTGTATGGTTATCTACATACATAGGTGTATAAGAGAGTGATTTTGGCATAAATTGTGGCAAAAAAGTAAACAATTTGGCACATCTAAGAGAAAGTTGCTTTACCTAGTCCAAAAATGGTATGAGGCTTAACAGAAATAGGGTATGGCTTTGCGGGAAGAGTGGCATTGCCAACTGGGCAACTATTCTGACGTAAAATTCTATCTCAGAGTAAACCGACCAATAGATAGTACAGTGTCTGTCCCTGCACCAGATGTATCATCCAGCCTGAGCCCTTGTGAGAAATGCCACTTTTTACTCTTTTTTTTTTAAGTGTCTGCTTGGTTTGATGCCAGGGTTTTTGTGACAAATTTACAGAATGTCATACGTCAATTTTTTAAAAATGTTTAAAAAAGATTTTTCCATGTAAAGTCTAGTCCTATTTATAAAGTTATAAAGTCTAGCCATATTTATTAAAAATGCTCCATGAGGTTGTAAGACACTAGCGGACTGGAGGATGACTTTTTTGTGCCTTTTTGCAAAAGTTGCAGTGATAAATCTGTAGCCCCGTCTACAAAACATCTGTCTGCCCCTTTTTAAATGTAAACTGTTGGGAATGGGGCAAACCACCCTGAAAATGGCAAATACATTAACTTAGGCCGTGCCCGTGCTGCGGGCCGCATACGGCGGGTCCGCAATAAACGGGCACCGGCCATGTGCAGCCCATATCACGGATCGCAGACCCATTCACTTCAATCGGTCCGCGATCCGGGAGATGCGGACCGGAGGCACGGATCGGAACACCACGGAAGCACTACGGTGTGCTTCCGTGGTGTTTCTGGCCGTGCCTCCGCACCGCAAAAAAGTAGCGCAAGCACTACTTTTTTGCAGTGCGGACCCTTGGATGCGGATCGCGGACCCCATTCAAGTGAATGGGTCCGCGATCCACATGCGGTGGCCTCACGGTCAGTGCCCGTGCATTGCGGACCGCAGTTTGCGGCCCGCAGCATGGGCACGGCCGGCACACGTTCGTGTGCATGAGCCCTTAAGCAACAAATGCCTTCTCCACTGAGAAAACAGGCAATATCGCTCACACACTTTTGATATACTGTATATTATATTTTTGATATATTTTATATTTATATTACACTATCTATAAGCATAGTAATGCATCTGCTGCCATTGGCTCACATTTACTAATGTCAGCACGTCTAAACATTGTTGCAAACTCTGCCAATTATTTTTTTTTCGTTTTTGTGAAATCCACTACACCAGCTGGATAGGGGGAGTGGTTTACATGAAAATGGGCATTTAGCTCTAAAATTCTGTCTCAAACTAAACCAACCAATAATTGGTATAGAGTTAATGGGTTTTACACCGCACAGTGTTACAGCTGATTGTCGGGAAGGAAGCGTTCCTTCCCCACAGCCGGCTGCTTGTTCAGTGAAGGAGACCACACATTTACATCCAACGATCTCCTTCACAGTATGAAGATGAGGAATGGCTATAGCGATCCCTCGTCCTCATACAGAATCATGGCTTCTGGGCAACAGATCGTTGTTCAAGCCACACCATCTGCTGCCCAGAAACAATGATTGATGTGCCGGCACGAACAACAGGATCACCCGATGAACCAGCGTTCATCAGGTGATCAGAGGCACATTTAGCTGGGCACATTGTTGAGAATAAGCGTCCGCAGGAATGGTTGTTCCCAATAATCTGCCTGAAAATCAGGCAGTCTAAATCCACCTTTAGGCTTTATTCCCATGTCAGTGTTTTGGCCAGTGATTTCCATCAGCGATTGCGAGCCAAAACCAGGAGTGAAGACCACACAGAGATGAGGGAAAGATCTTCACCTGTCCTATGTTCAGACCCGCACCTAGCTATGGCTCATAATGACTGATAGAAATCTCTGACTGTGTGAATGAGGCTTTCTACAAGAGTGTCTAGCCATGTACTACATTTATAATCCAGTCTGAGCCACTGTGATAAATCTGGTGCATGTCTAGACAGCTTGTCATACACATTCATCTTCATTAGAGAACAGCGGGTTCGGCCGACACTCATGATGATCATTAATGAGCATTTGTAGTACCACTCGATAGCGATCATCTGACAGTCTAAGGCCTTGTCCACATTTCAGTATTATTTCGCGTCCGCGAAAATCACGGACATGTGTATTCCGTGATTCTTTCCGTGACGGATCCGTGGATGATCCGTGGTTCCGTATTTTACGGTCCGTGTGGCATCCGTATTTCACTGACGTTGCTCAGCTGAAAATTGATTTCCAAAGAATCTCCTATTAGTCATCAGTGAAAAACGGACGCACCACGGACACAACACGGATGTGTGTCAGTGATTTTCACGGACCCATAGACTTCAATGGGCGTGCTTGGTCCGCATCACGGATCAAAGTAGTGCATGTCCCCGTTATTTTTTTACTGACCCACGGTCAGTAGAAAAATGCTGAAATGTGAACAGATACATTTAAATCAATGGGTACCTGTGCTGTCCGTGAAAAATGCTGACAGCACACGTCAGTGAAAAACGGAAATGTGGACGAGGCCTTAGGGCTCGTTCACACGACCGTATTTTTCTTTCCGTGTCCGTTCCATTTTTTTGCGGACTGTATGCAGAACCATTCTTTTCAATGGGTCCGCAAAAAAAACGGAAGGTACTCCGTGTGCATTCCGTTTCCGTATGTCCGTTTTTCCGTTCCGCAAAAAAATAGAACATGTCCTAATATTGTCCACATTACGGACAAGGACAGTACTGTTCTATTAGGGGCCAGCTGTTCTGTTCCGCAAAATACGGAATGCACACGGATGTCATCCGTATTGTTTGCGGACCGCAAAATACATACGGTCTTGTGAACAAGCCCTAATACTGCCTCCGATTACCCAAGGAACGAGCAAATGCTCTTTCATCGGGCAATCGTGATCTTTCAGCATGCTGTGTAATGACAATCTGCTGCCGGCAAATAACTATACAACATGGGGACGAGCAATGACATAACGATCGCTCCTCCCCATACTCTGGAGGAGATTGCTGTATGTAATAGGAACGCTTGCTTCCCGACAATCGACTGCAGAATCGGCTGGAGTAATACAATACGTCCGTGTGCATTCCGTATTTTGTGGAACGGAACAGCTGGCCCCTAATAGAACAGTATTATCCTTGTCCGTGATGCGGACAATAATAGGACATGTTCTATTTTTTTGCGGAACGGAAATACGGACATACGGAAACGGAATGCACACGGAGTACCTTCCGTTTTTTTTGCGGACCCATTGAAGTGAATGGTTCCGCATACGGTCCGCAAAAAAAAACGGAACGGACATGGAAAGAAAATACGTTCGTGTGCATGAGCCCTTAGGTGGGCCCTGAGGACTGGAGTTGAGGAACACTGCTTTAGGGAACGGCCACACGGAGCAGCTGTGCTGTGGTCGGGTTGCAGCCATCCTATGGTGAAGAACCGCACAGCCAATTTGCATGCAGCTTCCTTCCATTTAACTAATGAAGACCGCACACAGTATAGTCGTTCTTTATTGTTAATGGCCGTGCGGTATTGAAGGGAGGTTCATGACCGCAGCACAGCCACAACTCGACTGGATCAACTTTCCCAGGAGATAGGCAGTTGCCAGAAATGTCTGACAACAGCTTTCTCCGCTATCTCCATAGAATATACGTATAAGTTCAGATGAACTGAACGTGTATGTGTATGGGAAAGCTCAGAGGGAGTCGGGAGAGATAGCTGTTGGCTGAATGATCTCTATGTATCCCAAAATGGCAACAATGAAAACTACAAGTTTTCATCAGACAGCTCTGCAAAAACAAAAATATAAATGTTATGGGAGTTTATAATATTGTGACACAGAAACAAATTATTGTAAAAAATAAAAGTTTTTATTGTGCAAAAGTAGGAAAGCATAAACACTATATACATTTGGTATTGTTGTAATCATACTGACCCACAGAATGCAGCCATCATGTTACTTATACTGCAATAAAACAATGAGTAAAAGTAATAGTTTATATGTAACCCAAAACTGCGCCATATAAAAATAACACTCATCTTGCAAACATGTCAACAGAAAAGTAAAAAGGCTATGGCTCTTTGGAATGCAGAGATGAAAATATTTACTAAATCACTGTATTCTAAAGTCCTATATTTACTGTGTCTTTAAGGGGTTAAAAGGATTAATAAAAAACTGCACTGTGTGAACTTATCATATAGACCTACACCTGAGGGCCCAAGGCAATCAATCCACCCCTAACAAAATATTTATGAGTTTCCCATTAAGGAAAAAACATTCAGCTAAGTTATCCTCTAAAGCAGGGGTTGGGAACCTCCGGCCCATGGGAAACATACGGCCCCTGGGATCAATTCATATTGCCTCCGGCCTCCTGCCATAACATATAGTGAAAATGCTAATAACCACTTCCATTATGGAAGCGATCAATAGCATGTGGGTGTCACGCGCAGGTGTGTGGGGGGGAACCAAACCGAGCGTAGGAGGTAAAGGAGATTAGGCCTAGAAACGAGTCAGGGTTTCCTTTAGGAGGTGTCCATCTTCCTTCCTTAAATTCCTGTCTATCTACCAGTATGAACAGGCCTCAAAGGTAGGCAAGTTCATACACAGGAACCTAAACACCGAACTGGCCCTATAGGACCCTGCAACTACTGACAGGGCTGAGTCTACCTGTTCCTCCAAAAGGAAGGACGAACAGGAGTCTCCCTTAGACCTAATAACAAAAGAAACAGAATGAAGAAATGGAGGCTCCAGGAACTCAGCTGCGAACCAAACTATTGCTCACCACAACAACAACTGAAGCTATAAACTGCAAGGAATAGTGGGAGAAGAAGCAATAAATAGGGGAGGGACAATTACCACACCAGGAACACCTGGGGGAAAAGGGTGTGGTAAATAGCAACAACAAAAAAGGAAAAACATGTCAGATTATACCACATGTTGCCAATCTGACAGACTCTGTCACAGGAATGTCTGTGACATTAGGAGGCAAGGGAGGTGAGAACAGCACTGCATTGGCTGTACTCACTTTCCCTGGTCTTCTTCCGGCCCCGCTCTGTGTCTTGACACATACATTGTCAGGACATAGTGTACGTAGATGTTCACTATGACCTGACACTGTATGCTGTCCCGAGAGGGAAGAAGACCAGGTAGGGTAAGTGAATCTGCCAAGTGGCATCGCTGTCCAGAGCTGGAGAGGTAAGTTTTTTCATTTTTTTAATCTTCTGATCTGAGTTCTGATTGGATGCTGGGGAGTCTGATAGGGGCTGATCTGAGGCTAATTGAGGGTGGGGAAGGTCTGATCTGAGGTTGGGGGTCTGATCTTAGGCTGGGGGGTCTTATGGGGTCTGATCTGAGTCTGGGGTTTGATCTGAGGCTGGGGGGGTCTGATAGGGGCTGATCTGAGGCTGGGGAGTCTTATGGGGGCTGATCTGAGTCTGGGGTTTGATCTGAGGCTGGGGGAGGTCTGATAGGGGCTGATCTGAGGCTTAGAGGTCTGATGGGAGTCTGATCTGAAGCTGGGGAGGGTCTGATGAGGGTCTGATCTGAGGCTGATGGAGGTGGGGGGCATATCTGAGACTGAGAAAGGGACAAAGGCAGGAACACTTGCGAAGGAAAAGGCAAGGTCAGTGGCAGAGTGAAAGCTGGGTGAAACCTTCCCTGGACCCCCCTGGGTTTAGCTTGGCTGCCATTAATGCTAAATAAAGAACTAAATAAATAACATTTGGGAACTTAAAAATTACACTGCTATGTTTGTTCAAAATGGCATCTGTACTATATGCAATATTTATAGTGCAGGTGCGATTTTGTGCTGCAAAAATACAGCGCTCTAGATTTTTTAAATTGAAGAGCAATTTTTGTAACTTACCCCTAATTCACTGATATGTTTGACCAAATATAGCCATCAAATATTTAAGTTGAAAATTTTTTATGGCCCCAAAACAATGTACCAAATATCCAAATGGCCCTTGGCAGCAAAAAGGTTCCCCACCTCTGCATTAAATCCTCGTTCACACGTCAGTGTTTCATGGACAGCACACGCCCCCATTCATTTTATTGTGTGTATTCAGTGTTTTAGTGCGGATGCATGCTCTATTTTGTCCATGTTCACTGATCCATCACGTCCATTATAGTCTATGGGTCTGTGAAAACCATGGATGCAACATAGATGCCATCCGTGTTGCATCCGTGTTTCACGGATGATTAGGAAGAGATGCTTTGAAAATTATTTTTCAGCTGTTCGGTGTTGAAACACGGATTGCACAGGGACAGCAAAAAACTGACACACGAACCAAACACAGGTCCTTCACGGACATCTTCACTGATGCATCACTACCACCTTCCACTACCACCTTCTCATGGAATTGAGCACGGACGTGTGAATGAGGCTTAAAGGGGTTGTCCGAGTTATTTTTTTGTTCTTTATATGTTTCTAACTTGTCAGGTATAACAACTTTCCCATATACTTTGTGTTTCTAAATCTGCTGGTTTCTCAGAGTTGACTGAGGGTCACATGACCTGTGATGTCACCTTATCTCCCTGGTCTGTGATGTTTCGTGTACAAGCCTCAGAGTTCAGATAACAGTCTGTACACGAGACGTCACTGGCCACGCCCCCTTTCTTTGCCGGGCTGCTATCTGCTCTCTCCCTGGATTCCTTCAGATAAAACATTAACCCCTTCAGCAGGGCCGTTTTAAGACATTGGTGGGCCCAGTGCAAAGATCAAGAGTGGGCCCCCCCCCCCCTTTCGGGTAAACTTTACAGATTGCAAAATGGCTAACTTTTTTTTCTTAACAAGTCGCATCATTGTGTTTATTATCTCTGTACAGTGACATTGCTGTGTGTATTATCCCTGTACGGTGACATCTCTGTGTTTATTATCTCTGTACAGTGACATCGCTGTGTGTATTATCCCTGTATGGTGACATCACTGTGTTTATTATCTCTGTACAGTGACATCGCTGTGTGTATTATCCCTGTACGGTGACATCACTGTGTTTATTATCCCTGTACGGTGACATCGCTGTGTTTATTATCCCTGTACAGTGACATCACTGTGTTTATTATCCCTGTACAGTGACATCACTGTGTGTATTATCTCTGTACTGTGACATCACTGTGTTTATTATCCCTGTACGGTGACATCACTGTGTTTATTATCCCTGTACGGTGACATCACTGTGTTTATTATCTCTGTACTGTGACATCACTGTGTTTATTATCCCTGTACGGTGACATCACTGTGTGTATTATCCCTGTACGGTGACATCACTGTGTTTATTATCCCTGTACGGTGACATCGCTGTGTTTATTATCCCTGTACAGTGACATCACTGTGTTTATTATCCCTGTACAGTGACATCGCTGTGTGTATTATCCCAGTGCAGGAAGAGGTAAGTGGTCTGTGTTTGTGTTTGTTTTCTATTTTTCAGGGTCGTGAATGCAGAGGACTACGTCGGATTCGGTGGACTACGTCGGACCAGCTTTTTTTTTTTTTTTTTCATAAAATGGTCAAACAGGGGTCTGGGGGAGTGTTTATTTCAATAAAATGTTTTATACTTGTGTGTGTGTATTTTTTTTACAATACTACAGTTTTAGTAATTAGGGCTATCTACAGGCAGCCCTGATTACTAATACTGGGCTTAGTGCTTGCCGGTATGGCAGGCCAGCACTAACCCCAACATCTATTACCTCGGCACCCACCGCCACCAGGGGTGCCGAGAAGAGCCGGGTACCCGCAGGACCGGACCTTCAAAATTGAGGGTCTGGCTCTGGGGCGGCTGCAGGCTGGTACCATTAGGCTGGAAAGGGCCAATAACCGTGTCCCTTCCCACCCTGGTAGTGCCAGGCTGCCGCTGCTGGTTGTATCTGGCTGGAAAAGGAAAAAAGGGGGGACCCCACGCCATTTTTTTACAAAAATAATTAAATAATTAAAAAAAAAATGGCCCCAGCCACAAAAAATACTTACAAAAAGCTGCCTCCGGTCTTCTTCTCCTTCTCCTGCGCGCGCCTTCTTCTCCTGCAGTGTGTGATCCCGCGAGACCTGTGACCCAGCGCTGGATCTCGCGGGATCACACAGCCAGCCCAGGAGGAAGTGCGCAGCCAGGAGACCGAGATCGGCAGGGTAAGCATTATCCCCCCCCCCCCCCCGTGTCGTAGAGTTCGGTCCCCATAGGGCAGTACCAGTTGTACTGCACTATCGGCGGCCCTGCACACCCAAACCGGCCAGTTGTAAGGGGGCCCCCCCCCACGTGACCTATTGGTGGGCCGGGTGCACCATATGCCCTATGATTAAAGCGGCCCTGCCCTTCAGCCAGAACACACTGAGGGCTCAAGGCTTTACAACAAACAGTAGCTGCAGCAGTGAGAGGAGACAAATGCTGGGCAAGGAGCTATAGAGGAATTGTACAAGAACAGGTCATTGTACAGCTGGGACTTGTAGTCCTACACAAACAACATGCTGCTGAGTATCCCAGCAGGCAGACATGTACTCACAGCACTTATATTCACTGCCTTTGCAGAGAAGGGGGAGGGGCAGAGATTGTTATTACTGCATGTAAACAAAGGCCAGAAGAGAACCAGGGAAATGAGGAAATAGAGATTTTTTTTGCCTAAAACTTGCTGAACTTAGTTATATATTGCTGCCCATCAGATTTACAGTGCTATATATTTTTTTCCATAACTTGGACAACCCCTTTAACCCTGTGTTATCAGGTTTAAGGGTTCACGCACACAAACGTATTTTCTCTCTGTGTCTGTTCTGTGTTTTTTTTTTGCAGACTGTATGCGGAACCATTCATTTCAATGGGTCCGTAAAAAAAGGAAGTAACTCTGTGTGCATTCTGTTTCCGTATTTCCATTCTGCAAAAAAAAAAAAAGAACATGTCCTATTATTGTCTGCAAAATGGACAAGGATAGGACTATTCTATTATAGCTAAGCTGTTCCATTCCACAAAATACAGAATGCACATGGACGTCATCCATATTTTTTGCGGATCCGTTTTTTGCAGCTTGCAAAATATATACAGTCATGTGCATGAGCCCTGAGGCTCATTCACACGTCAGTGTTTTGGTCAGTGATTTCCATCAGTTAGGCCTCTTTCACACGACAGTATTTTTTGCGGGCTCCAATTCGCATTTTTCACATGAAAAATGTGGACTCATTTGTTTCTATGGGTCCGCAAAAAATACTGAGAGCATACTGTGTGCTGTCCGCATCCGTATGCCCGTTCCGTAGCCCTGCAAAAAAAATAGAACATGTCCTATTCTTGCCCGTATTACAGACAAGAATAGTACTGTTCTATTAGGGGCCAGCAGTTCCATTCCGCAAAATACGGAATGCACACGGATGCCATCAGTTTTTTTTGCGGATCCGCAATTTGCGTACCGCAAAACACAACGTTCGTGTGAAAGAGGCCTTATTGTGAGCTAAAACCAGGATTGCAACCTCAACAGATATAAGGTATAATGGAAAGATCAGCACCTGTTTTTTGTTTAGATCCGCACCTGGTTTTGGCTCAAATTCACTGATGGAAATCACTGACTGAACACTGACTTGTGAATGACGCTTGGGGCTTTGAAAGGCTTGGAACTTCCATGGCAACCATCGGGTCCCCATCACCGCAGCATGGGACCCGATGGATCAGAGACTGCAAACCTCCCTATGCCGTGGTCAGTTAGGGGATAATCCACAAGCATTGTGTTGTCACCGATGCTGGTAGGTGCAGCAGGAACCCAGCTGTCAGTAACAGCCGGGCCCCAGCTACTGATGAAGGACCGCAGTTTAGGATGAGCATTCTCGTCCTAGGTCCTTAAGGTGTTAAAATAATTTCTGAATGTAGCTATGACTTTGTAATGTGTTTCTTTTACCTTTATTGTTGGATGAGCTACAAACTACATGGGCATTGTTAGGGACAGTTCTGGAGCTGTGGTGGAGAAAGGAGAAGTAAGTAAATCATGAGTTTGGTTGAATGCAGCAGCAAAGTGCCACATATAGCGTGTAAAGAAACCAGAGTAACTGATTTCATGGAGTAAAATGGGTTAGGAGAGTCCACATAAAAAAAAAAAAATAGAATAGGGAAGATGAGGTAAGCAACTACATGAGCATGTCTATTAAAAACCACAGTAATCCTGGAAAACCCATTTAATGTACTGCTTATGCAGTACAGAGTATTATACTGTCAGTGCTATGCTGACAGACACCAGCAGGCTGCATCAGAGAGGCGCTGCCTACTAGGCATACACAGCAGGCAGGATTTTTTTTTATAAATAAGAGTGAAAAATATGGACTCAAATTTACCACAGTTATGAAGTATGATGTGTCACGAGAAAACAATCTTAGAATGGTTTGGATAAGTAAAAGTGTTCCAGAGTTATTACCACATAAAGTGACAAATTATTATTTATTATTTATTTTTTCACCCCCATATTTTGATCCCTATAACTTTTTTGTAATTATGTGTTCGGAGCTGTATGGGGGCTCATTTCTTTGCAGGGCGATCTGTACTTTTCATTGATACCATTGTGGGGTGTGTATGACTTTTTGATCACTTTTTATTACATTTTTTTGTAGAAAATGAAGTGTCTGGGAATATATTTTTATACTCTGGACGTTTTCACACATGTTAATACCCATGATGTGTCTTATTTATTTTTTTAGTTCTTTTATTTTTATTTTGGGGAAAGGGAATAGATTTGAATTAATATTTTTTTTTTAAACTTTATTTTTATTTTTTTTTGTACATTTTTTTTATGTTTCCCATAGGGAACTATAACAAGCAATCATTAAATTGTTATTCTCATAGGAAAAGGCTGAATTTCCTCACGCTTTGTGGTAACAAATTAAATTTCCCTGAAGTGGTGGCAAAAAAAAAAAAAAAAAAATACATACTCCATCCATTTGCATGTGAAGAGGCTGCTGCAACTATCTTGATTGAAGATACCATGCGAAATCTTGCGTGCGCTGATGTCACCACGCTGGCTGGCATGATGATGTCATGACGTCACCGTGCAAGATTTTGTGCGGTGCCTTCAGTCAAGATGGCTGCGGCGGCCTATACAAGCCCTTAATCTGAGATACAGCGAACAAAGATAAATGCAGCATCTGAAGGGTTTAATGACAGGGGACGGCGTCATCACCATTCCTTATCATTGTGCCCACGACATACAAAGAAATGCGCTTTGTGACAAAATAATTCATCATCACAAAGCAAATTTTTTAGTGAAATTCGGAAAAGCAGCGGAATCGAAGTTTCCATAACTTTGCTCGTCTCTAAACACAATATCCAGTCTACACTAACATATACATTCTAAGTATGGGATGAAAGTCTTCTTTTCACTTTTCTGAACTTCCTTGACATCCTTTTCTAAACACTTTTCAAAGCGTTCAATGAAACCGTCAAATATGTCATAGTAAATTTGGTCCAGGTCGTGCACTCTCAGTTTGTTACATAATTCTGGCACATTTTGTTGAGGTGCAGTACCAGGCGCAGACACATGTTTATGGCCCATTTATACTACTAAGGCCCCATTCACACGTCCGTATTTTGCATCCGCATCCGTTTCCGCATTTGCGGACAATTATGCGGATCCATTCATTTCAATGGGTCCCGAAAAAATACGGACATTGCACCGTATGTTGTCCGCATCCGTTTCTCTGTTCCGTTCCGTTTTGCCGATCCGCAATCAGAAATCCTCCTGTCCTACTTTTCCTCCTGTTTTGCGGTCCGTAGCCCAATACAAGTCTATGGGACGTCCGTAAATGCGGAAGACATGCGGAAAGCCATCCACATGTCATCCGTATTTGCGGATTCCGTTCCAGGAGGGGTGAAAAAAAAAGATGTTATTCATCCTTCCGTTTTTTGCGGATACGCAAAAAACGGATGACATATGGATACATCCTTTCCGTTTTTTACGGAAAGACGGAACGGATGTCCTGGAAAAACGGAGTTTTTTGCGGAACAACGGATCCGCAAAAAACTGACCGTTTTCCAGGATGTGCACACATACGGACGTGTGAATGGAGCCTAATTGGTAGGGTCACAGCCGAAGAATATGCTATCACTTTTAAAACGGTTTTCACTACAAATATACCCAGGAATCAGATGAGGACACTTGGCTGTTTCTCTAACTTCCACCATGTTGTACTGTGTGGAGCGTGTCGCCACAGAATGCAGTGCTATCATGTTATAGAGCAGGAGGAGCTGAGCAGATCATTACATAGGTTTGTAAGAAAAGATTTATCATTTGTACATTTAAATCCCTGCTATTTCTGATTTATCAGTCCCTGATAACACCTCCCAACCTCCCATGTGAACTATGAAGTCAGAAACAGCAGAGATTGAAATGTATAAAATACAGGTTTTACTGAAATTAAGGGCTCATGCACACGACAATATGTATTTTGCGGGCTGCAAAAAAAAACGGATCCGCAAAAAATACAGATAACTTCCGTGTGCATTCTGTATTTTGCTGAACGGAACAGCTGGCCTCTAAGTGAGTTGTAATATTGTTTTATTATTTACAGTAGGGTATTGTAAGTACATGTGAATGTAAAGGGCTGGATGTACCATTGGTGCAGCACTAGGCAATATCACCCACATGTGCCATTGCTGTCTAATGTGCATTAGACATACCAAGCAGTCAGAAAATACATCAAATGTATCATAGTGCCACTACATGGTGTGTAATAATTCTGGAACATCTGTAGACACTTGTGTCTAACTTTAAACCATCTGTTTTACAGCTTAGTATGTGCAAGCGCTGCTGCCGTCTCGAACAGCTGATCGGCAGGGTCCTGAGTGTCGATCAGATATTGATGGCCTATCCTGAGGATAGGTCCTTAGTAGAGATGAGCGAGTAGTGTTCGATCGAGCCGGTATTCGATCGAATACTACGCTATTCGGCATACTCGATTTCAATCGAGTATAACGGCGATGGCGCACTTAGAATTCGTTTCCCCTCCCACCTTCCCTGGCGCTCTTTTTCCACCAATCAACATGCAGGGGGGGTATGACAGGCACGCTGAGCACGCTGGCAGCGCGAAAAAAGCGTCTACATGGATTGGCTGGAAAAACCATGTGACCTCGAATATTAAAAACTCAGCTCTTCCTGCTCGTACGCATATGCTGCGTGAACTTAGTCAGGGACAGAGGCTGGAGAAGGGACAGACAGGTTTTAGCAGTTGGACAGGCAGGAGCGTGATTAAAAGCCCTTATCAGGGCTACTATAGTGCAGTACAGTGATAGCTTTACTACAAGATACACTTTACAGAGAACGGCTGCCGTATTCAGGGATAGCTGCTGGAGTAGGGACAGAGAGAGGCATTAGTGGTGTATTAGGTGCTCTGCTACATAGCAAACTATATTTGGCACTACTGTTCTGCGTTCTTTTTGGCTGCAAAACCCTGTTATATGCCTAGTGTGTATATGCACCATCTGATCTGGCAGTATACGGCTGTTTTTTTTTTTTTTTTTTTTTTTTTAAATACAGTTTCTTTGGCTCTAGTGTTCTGGGTTCTGTGTGCCTGCAATACCCTTTTTGTATACCAGGTGTAAATACCCACCGTCTGTGCAGTTAGTACACGGCTGTGTACCTTGAAATATACAATATCTAGGCCTTTTAATTGGCCACTATACTGTGCGTTCTCTTGCTAAATTAGTTTAAAAACCTGGTGTAAATACCCACCGTCTGTACAGTTAGTACACGGCTGTGTACCTTGAAATATACAATATCTAGGCCTTTTAATTGGCCACTGTACTGTGCGTTCTCTTGCTAAATTATTTTAAAAACCTGGTGTAAATACCCACCGTCTGTACAGTTAGTACACGGCTGTGTACCTTGAAATATACAATATCTAGGCCTTTTAATTGGCCACTATACTGTGCGTTCTCTTGCTAAATTAGTTTAAAAACCTGGTGTAAATACCCACCGTCTGAGCAGTTAGTACACGGCTGTGTACCTTGAAATATACAATATCTAGGCCTTTTAATTGGCCACTATACTGTGCGTTCTCTTGCTAAATTAGTTTAAAAAGCTGGTGTAAATACCCACCGTCTGTACAGTTAGTACACGGCAGTGTACCTTGAAATATACAATATCTAGGCCTTTTAATTGGCCACTGTACTGTGTGTTCTCTTGCTAAATTATTTCACATACCTGGTGTAAATACCCACCGTCTGTGCAGTTAGTACACGGCTGTGTACCTTGAAATATACAATATCTAGGCCTTTTAATTGGCCACTATACTGTGCGTTCTCTTGCTAAATTAGTTTAAAAACCTGGTGTAAATACCCACCGTCTGTACAGTTAGTACACGGCAGTGTACCTTGAAATATACAATATCTAGGCCTTTTAATTGGCCACTGTACTGTGTGTTCTCTTGCTAAATTATTTCACATACCTAGTGTAAATACCCACCGTCTGTGCAGTTAGTACACGGCTGTGTACCTTGAAATATACAATATCTAGGCCTTTTAATTGGCCACTATACTGTGCGTTCTCTTGCTAAATTATTTCACATACCTGGTGTAAATACCCACCGTCTGTACAGTTAGTACACGGCAGTGTACCTTGAAATATACAATATCTAGGCCTTTTAATTGGCCACTGTACTGTGCGTTCTCTTGCTAAATTAGTTTAAAAACCTGGTGTAAATACCCACCGTCTGTGCAGTTAGTACACGGCTGTGTACCTTGAAATATACAATATCTAGGCTTTTAATTGGCCACTATACTGTGCGTTCTCTTGCTAAATTATTTTAAAAACCTGGTGTAAATACCCACCGTCTGAGCAGTTAGTACACGGCTGTGTACCTTGAAATATACAATATCTAGGCCTTTTAATTGGCCACTGTACTGTGCGTTCTCTTGCTAAATTAGTTTAAAAACCTGGTGTAAATACCCACCGTCTGTACAGTTAGTACACGGCAGTGTACCTTGAAATATACAATATCTAGGCCTTTTAATTGGCCACTGTACTGTGTGTTCTCTTGCTAAATTATTTCACATACCTGGTGTAAATACCCACCGTCTGAGCAGTTAGTACACGGCTGTGTACCTTGAAATATACAATATCTAGGCCTTTTAATTGGCCACTATACTGTGCGTTCTCTTGCTAAATTATTTCACATACCTGGTGTAAATACCCACCGTCTGTACAGTTAGTACACGGCTGTGTACCTTGAAATATACAATATCTAGGCCTTTTAATTGGCCACTGTACTGTGCGTTCTCTTGCTAAATTAGTTTAAAAACCTGGTGTAAATACCCACCGTCTGTACAGTTAGTACACGGCAGTGTACCTTGAAATATACAATATCTAGGCCTTTTAATTGGCCACTGTACTGTGTGTTCTCTTGCTAAATTATTTCACATACCTGGTGTAAATACCCACCGTCTGAGCAGTTAGTACACGGCTGTGTACCTTGAAATATACAATATCTAGGCCTTTTAATTGGCCACTATACTGTGCGTTCTCTTGCTAAATTATTTCACATACCTGGTGTAAATACCCACCGTCTGTACAGTTAGTACACGGCTGTGTACCTTGAAATATACAATATCTAGGCCTTTTAATTGGCCACTGTACTGTGCGTTCTCTTGCTAAATTAGTTTAAAAAGCTGGTGTAAATACCCACCGTCTGTACAGTTAGTACACGGCAGTGTACCTTGAAATATACAATATCTAGGCCTTTTAATTGGCCACTGTACTGTGTGTTCTCTTGCTAAATTATTTCACATACCTGGTGTAAATACCCACCGTCTGTGCAGTTAGTACACGGCTGTGTACCTTGAAATATACAATATCTAGGCCTTTTAATTGGCCACTGTACTGTGCGTTCTCTTGCTAAATTATTTCACATACCTGGTGTAAATACCCACCGTCTGAGCAGTTAGTACACGGCTGTGTACCTTGAAATATACAATATCTAGGCCTTTTAATTGGCCACTATACTGTGCGTTCTCTTGCTAAATTATTTCACATACCTGGTGTAAATACCCACCGTCTGTACAGTTAGTACACGGCTGTGTACCTTGAAATATACAATATCTAGGCCTTTTAATTGGCCACTGTACTGTGCGTTCTCTTGCGAAATTATTTCACATACCTAATTATATACCCAAATATTGTATTTGCAACCAAAAAAAAATAAAATGCGGAGGGGGGCTAGCGGAATCGAACGTGGACGAGGACGGGGGCGCGGAAATGCTGTTGGTGGCCTTGTTGAAGCCAGTGGGGATACAATGAGTGCTGGTGAGGGTCAGCCAGGATCCCACTCATCCAGAATCCCTGCCTTTATGGGACAGTTAAGCAGGGGGCGAGTTACACCGCTCTTGAGGCCTGAGCAGGTTGAACAGGTGGTGCAATGGATAGCCGATAGCGCTTCCACACAGTTGTCCACCAGCCAGTCATCCACACAGTCTCACTCTGACCCTCCTTCCTCCACACCTGGCCAACAGAGTCATCCCACCCTTGACCCCTCCCAGGAGCTCTTTTCGGGTTCTTTTTCAGAAGTGCCGGAAGAATCCCAGGAGCTAGCAGAGGAATTTGTTTGTAGTGATGCCCAAACACTTGAGTATTCGCCATCTCCTGCTGATGTGGACCCTGAACCAGCATCTGTTATCATGAGCGATGATGATGATGAGACGCAGTTGCCATCAAGGGAGGCTGTTGGAATGTCCAGTGGGCAGGAGGAGGAGCAGAGTGAGGAAGAGGAGGTGGTGGATGACGAAATGACCGACCCCACTTGGCCAGGGGTGATGTCCAGCGGGGAAAGCAGTGGAGAGGTGGTGGTCTGCGCAGCACCGAAAAAGGCAGCAAGAGGCAGAGGGATGTCCACAGGCAGAGGGATGTCCACAGGCAGAGGGATGTCCAGAGGCAGAGGGATGTCCACAGGCAGAGGGATGTCCACAGGCAGAGGACAGTCCAGACAGAGTAGTGAGGCCACAGCCAGCACGGCCGAAGCTGTTCCCGGCAGCGGGCAGTCGCGCGAAGCTCCCCCATCGAGGCCTCGTACTTCTGTGGTGTGGAGATTTTTTAATGTTTGTGCGGATGACAAACTGAGCGCGGTTTGCACACTCTGCCACTCAAAACTGAGTAGGGGCTCTGAGAAGAGCAATCTGACCACCTCAGGCATGCGGCGTCACTTGGAATTCAAGCACTGGGCTGAGTGGGAGAGAGCAAACGCAATACAACCTGCGCCCGGTCCTGCTGCCACTGCCTCTTCCCCTTTGTTGTGTGCTGCCACTGCGGTCCAGACCTCCAGCCAGGACACCTCCACATCTGCCTCTGCCTCGGCTACTTTGGGGCCTTCTCCTTCAGCCTCCCCTTCCCCCGCCTCTTCGCCTGCACCTTCACACTCCTCGTCCCAACAACTGTCCATCTCGCAGGCGTTCGACCGCAGGCGGAAGTACGCCTCGAGTCACCCCCAAGCCCAAGCCTTAAACTGCCACATCTCCAAACTGCTGGCCCTGGAGATGTTGCCGTTTAGGCTTGTGGAGACGCAGGCCTTCCGCGACCTGATGGCGGCTGCCGCACCTCGCTATTCCGTCCCCAGCCGCCACTACTTTTCCCGGAGTGCCGTCCCCGCCCTGCACCAGCACGTGTCGCGTAACATCAGGCGGGCCCTGAGGTACGCAGTCAGCGCAAAGGTCCACTTGACCACCGACGCGTGGACAAGCGCTTGTGGCCAGGGACGATACATTTCTTTGACGGCACACTGGGTGAATGTAGTGGAGGCGGGGACGGGGTCGCAAACAGAGACGGCCTACCTACCACCCCCGCCCAAGATTGCCAGCATGGGTTCTGATAAACCCCCCTCCTCCTCCTCCTCCTCCTCCTCCTCCTGTGCCTTAACATCGCCCTCAGCCGCTAGCTGGAAGCGTTGCAGCACTGGCGCGGGGAGACGTCAGCAGGCGGTGCTTAAGCTCATCAGCTTGGGCGACAGGAAGCACAGAGCCCCAGAGGTGAGGGACGCCATACTGCAGCAGACGGAGATGTGGCTGTCGCCGCTGCAGCTAGGACCAGGCATGGTCGTGTGCGATAACGGCCGTAACCTGGTGGCGGCTCTGGAGCTTGCCGAACTCAATCACGTACCATGCCTGGCCCACGTTTTTAATCTGGTAGTCCAAAAATTTCTAAAGACTTACCCCAACCTGGCAGAGCTACTGGTGAAAGTGCGGCGCTTGTGCGCACACTTTCGGAAGTCAACTGTAGCTGCTGCTAGCTTAAAAAAACTCCAGCAACGCCTCCATTTGCCTGAACATCGGCTGTTGTGCGACCTGCCGACTCGCTGGAATTCCACCTATTCCATGTTGGCCAGGGTGTGTGAGCAGCAGAGAGCATTGATGGAGTACCAGATTAATAATCCACGCGTGCCTCCAACTCAGCTCCCTCAGTTTGCCAACCACGAGTGGCCATGGATGGCAGACGTATGCGATGTACTGCGTATCTTTGAGGAGTCCACCAAGAAGGTCAGCAGCGAGGACGCTATAGTGAGCGTAACCATCCCGCTCCTATGCGTCCTTAAAGAATCCCTCATCGCAATAAGGGAGAACGCATTGCACGCAGAGGAGACGGGGGTAGGAGGAGACGCAACGGAGCTACACAGTCAGACCACACTTTTGTCTGCTTCACGGTGGCAGTTGCAGGAGGAGGAGGATGAGGAGGAGGAGGACGACGTGGAGGTGGCTGTGGAAGAGGAGGAGGATGCTGGCGGCGAGGGTAGCAGTCAGGCTGTGCGCGTCCCATTGGTTCAGCGCGGATGGGGCGGAGAGGAGGCGGAAGAGGAAGAGGAGGAAATGGCAAGTGATCCTTCTGGTGGGGGCAGTGACGTCATGCCTATTCAGAGTCTGGCACACATGGCTGACTTCATGCTGGGCTGCTTTTCCCGGGACACACGTGTTGTCCGGATAGTGGAGAACAAACTGTACTGGGTCTTCGCAATCCTGGACCCCCGGTATAAAGATAACATCTCCTCTTTTATTCCGGTAGAGGAGAGGACGAATCGATTGCTGGAATACCAGAGGGAACTCGTGCAGAACATGATGGAGATTTTCCCACCCAGCATCGCTGGCGGCAGAGAGGAGAGGGTCTCCCAGAGTCCCTCAACATCGATCAGGCCCACAGCCACCAGGGGAACACTCTCCAAGGTGTGGGACACGTTCATGGCACCCCCTCGTGCAACTTCCATCACTGCGGGGCCCGCTATCAGCAGGAGGGACAAGTATCGGCGGATGTTGCGGGAGTACCTGGCAGACCGTAACCCTGTCCTCCCCGATCCCTCGGCGTCCTACACTTACTGGGTCTCCAAGTTGGACACGTGGCTGGAACTGTCCCTGTACGCCTTGGAGGTGCTTGCCTGCCCTGCCGCCAGCGTGCTATCAGAAAGGGTGTTCAGCGCTGCCGGGGGCATTATCACCGATAAGCGCAGCCGCCTGTCAACCGACAGTGCCGACAGGCTGACGCTAATCAAAATGAACAGCAAGTGGATTGACCCGGACTTTGCTTCTCCAACCGTGGAAAGCAGCCAAAAGTAAAGTGCCATATGTATGAAGTGCCATTTCCTCCTCCTCCTCCTCCTTAACCGCCGTAGAATTGCTCCGTAAATAAGAACAATTTATATATTTATGGCTCACCTCTTGGGCCTGCGCTAAATGTTTAAGAGGTCTCACCTCTTGGGCCTCCACATAATTTTTAACGGGTCTCCCCTCTTGGGCCTCCACAAAATGTTTAACAGGTCTCACCTCTTGGGCCTCCACATAATTTTTAACGGGTCTCCCCTCTTGGGCCACCACATAATTTTTAAGAGGTCTCACCTCTTGGGCCACCACATAATTTTTAAGAGGTCTCACCTCTTGGGCCTCCACAAAAGGTAAATAAATTATAAATTATAATTTTGGTAACATTCTCATTTTAATGTGTTCAGTCTTTACATACAAAATCTGGTACAAAATAGCATTCTCAGTATTCAAAAAAACAAAACAAGACTTAAAACGTTTTAAGTGGCTGCAGTAGCATCATGAAATCAACTCTCATATACTGAAGGCAACAGCATATACATATAAAAAAAAGGAAAAAAAATTAAAAAGAATACTCCTTCCTCTGTAGAAATACTCTGTGCTGCCCTCAATACATTTAAACTGATTTTTCATGATAGTTGCCTTATAAAATGAGTGTAACCATTTTACATTGCATGCAAATCTGTGGATAACTGGCAGCCTTTGAAAAAGGTGTCACCTCTTGGGCCTCCACATAATTTTAAGAGGTGTCACCTCTTGGGCCTCCACATAATTTTTAAGAGGTGTCACCTCTTGGGCCTCCACATAATTTTTAAGAGGTGCACCTCTTGGGCCTCCACATAATTTTAAGAGGTCTCACCTTGGCTCCAAATCTTGGGCCTCCACAAAATCTTTAAGAGGTCTCACCTCTTGGGCCTCCACAAAATCTTTAAGAGGTCTCACCTCTTGGGCCTCCACAAAATCTTTAAGAGGTCTCACCTCTTTGGGCCTCCACAAAATCTTTAAGAGGTCTCACCTCTTGGGCCTCCACAAAATCTTTAAGAGGTCTCACCTCTTGGGCCTCCACAAAATCTTTAAGAGGTCTCACCTCTTGGGCCTCCACATAATTTTTAACAGTCTCACCTCTTGGGCCTCCACATAATTTTTAAGAGGTTCTCACCTCTTGGGCCTCCACAAAATCTTTAAGAGGTCTCACCTCTTGGGCCTCCACAATAATTTTTAACCCGTCTCACCTCTTGGGCCTGCACAAAATCTTTAAGAGGTCTCACCTCTTGGCCTCCACAAAATCTTTAAGAGGTCTCACCTCTTGGGCCTCCACATAATTTTTAAGAGGTCTCACCTCTTGGGCCTCCACAAAATGTTTAAGAGGTCTCACCTCTTGGGCCTCCCACATAATTTTTAACCGTCTCACCTCTTGGGCCTCCACATAATTTTTAAGAGGTCTCACCTCTGGATTTTAAGACGTCTCACCTCTTGGGCCTCCACAAAATTTTCCATGAGCCTCTGGCCAGCCCACGGCCTCTTCCTGCCTTTTGCGGTCCTACGCATCCCTCAACATCCCCACTGCTTTACCTGCTAGACATGACACTGGGCCAGGTCGGGTCACTGACATCTCTAGCGCCAACAATTTGGGCATTTTAAGGCTTCTGCATGTGTTTGAGTTATTTTTACATTTTAAAGAAGACATGTCTGACCACATTTCACACACACACACAATGATAATTAGGGGTGGGGTCTATTTGCTTTCCCCCTTGCCTATGCCATCTGTGGTTGTCATAGGCAACGTGATTTTAAGGGGTGCAGAATTTCATCTTCTTTTTTGTCTAGTTTGGCTTGGGGTCCATGGCAATGTAGAGGAAAGAAGGTTTCCTTGTATGGTCTCACTTTACAGAGAGGTTAGATTGTGTTTGGAGTGTATTGTTGAGAGGCTGTGATAGTGGCGTAATAGTGCGACTTGGGCGCGTTATATGCACCCAGACATGCTTCCCCTGCTGTCCCAGTTGCATTCCAGCAGTGTTGGCATCCTTTTCTGAGGTTCCAGGGTGGACTTGGTGACCTCCAAGTGGTCGAATTGAGATTTCCAAGTGGCGAGCATTTTTTTCCCATAGACTTTAATGGGATTCGATATCCGGTCGAATAGTCGAATTTCGCGGTCTATTCGAATCGAATTTCCAACTTTCGAATATTTCACTACTCGCTCATCTCTAGTCCTTAGTATTAAAATCTGGGAAACCCTTTTAATAAAATGCATCTTTATAGCGCCATCTGCTGTTTGTTCTTTTCCTCATTTCTCTGTCTATCTCAGTAACATTGTATCTACATTTAGAAGATGTGACAGAGAGGGAGAGAGCTGCAGCAGAAAGGAAATACCTCTCTGGGAAAGAACACCCCCCCTGAGCTGTGACATGAAGAGAGATGCAGCAAAAATGACACCCCCCAGAACTGCAGCAGACAAGACATTCTCCATGACAAAGTACTCCCCCCTGAACTGCCAGTTTGAAATAAATCTATTAGAGCAATTGGAGAAATGAATGGCAAAAGCTCTAGATCGACATTAGGTACAGGTCTGGTTCGAAGTTTGTTAGAATTAAGGGGATCATTTACTAACATAAATTCACAGATTTTTGCCGTATTCCTGGCACAGATCGCACCTCAAAGGTTATTTTCACCACAACAAAGTGACTTTTCCCCACTCACATCAGGTCTAAAAAAGGGGGTGAGGAAGGGAACAGGACCGTCTCATTTATCATGTTTTAGGTGTAGAAAGTGGTCTCAGTTTAAGCCAGCAAAGAAGCTGGTGTAGATTTAGACCGGCAGTGGATGCGCCAAAGTTATGTAGAGGTCGGCACTTCTTCATAACCTCCGCCAGCGAACGGGGTTATTAAGACCAGCGTCCAAAACACTGGTCTTAATAAATGACTCCTAAGTTTCTATATACTATATGATGTCGGATTTTAAATTTTTTTTACATTAATCATGGGATAATCCCTTTAAAGTATAAAGATTATAATCTTTCAAAACTGCTGATGTGTATTAATAAGTGTAATTTCTACAATATCTACATTTTTCATACAATGTAACTGAGAATGGAATGAAACGTGACAAAGTTTTAAAATATTGGTAACAAAATAAACATAAGTCTGTATAGTTTGTAGCCTTTCATATGTGTATGCCTATCAACTAGTGATCACTATTGTCACTTACCTGCAGTCCCGTGACACTTACAGTATGCCATATTATTATACCAAATGGATGGTGCTATGTTATTTCATTGTATGCAATGTTGTAGTGAACTGCAGCTTGACTTTTATAAACGTTCAGATACTCTTGTCCTGTGCAGAAATGCATTTCTTACAGTATATACAGAGACTAAGGATTTCTAAAGGAGTTAAAAGTCAAAAGCACAAGCTGGTGTGTGTGGTAATCAGAAACAGGTGGGCACCCTTGGGGCATGCAGTAAATTAAAGTAAAAACTGGCACAGGCATTGCTGTTCCAAGACTGAACTTGGTGATAGATACGATTACTTTACATTCAGTGACTATTGCAAATTAATGATTCACTTATTTCATGTGGTTTATTGTTTGCAATTAAACACCTGCTTTTTCATGGCGGTGAAAATTAAGGTTTGTTTTGCTTCAATTAATAAGAAGAACTGGACACATTAGAATGTAAAGATTTATGCCTGTAGGTTTTTGTTCCTGACATTATCTGGCACAGGATATCTGGACCATACTGCGTCTCTTGTTTTGTGTATAGGATGCTATTATGTACTACCATAGTAATTCTGCTTTATTGCGGGTGAGTACTTAAAGGGGTATTCTCATCTTAGACAATGGGGGCATATCGCTAGGATATGCCCCCATTGTCTTATAGGTGCGGGTCCCACCGCTGGGACCTGCACCTATATCCAGAACGGAGCGTGGGGCGCTGCGCCTGGAGGACCTCGGGGGTTTCCGGGGGTCCAGCCACCACCAGGCGCAGCTCCCCGCTGCGCTCATAGAAATGAATGGGAGCGCAGCGCGCAAGCACGGCCACTGCTCCCATTCATTTCTATGAAGCCAACGGAAGTAGCTGAGCCGGCGCTCGGCTATTTTCGGCGGCCCCATAGAAATGAATGGAGGGCGGCTGCGCATGCGCAGTGCGCCCTCATTCAGTTCGGGGGCTCCGTTCTGGATATAGGTGCGGGTCCCAGCGGTGGGACCCGCACCTATAAGACAATGGGGGCATATCCTAGCGATATGCCCCCATTGTCTAAAATGAGAATAACCCTTTAAAGGGAAAATAAACCTTGAATCCAAAGAAGAAATACAATAAAGTGTAACATTATCTCATTATGAGTTTTTTTTATTTGCTCTCGATATCACAATAGCAGACCATAAAAAAATAAACTAAAAAATGTGCATTGTTCACTCAGGCTGAAGCCATGTAGAACTAAAGTAGACTGCAGAATACTAAATCTACCAAGATAAATATCCCTCCTCACAAGTAGTGCCATGGCAAGGCAAATTTACCTTTCAGGGTCTTGGGAAAAATGGGTTATTTACACAATGTAAAGGTAGCATTATATGATCAGTGTGTACAGATCCATAGGACCTGTAATCCAATTCTTCTATACTGATGAATGTAAAAATTTACTTACTGTATACAGACAGTGAGAAATCCCTGCTGGATATATAGGCAAACTTGCAATTCAGGCACTTGGGATAGCTGGGTAGCACATTCTGTAATATCACTGCCCAGGTATTGTCTAGTGTCCCTGCACACACCCTGGCATTTTTTATAATAAGCTGCTGAAGTTTTGCAGCTTCTATACTCTTTCACAGTGTCTGACGGTCTAGTGAAGTGAATGCAGAGTTAATCCCCACCTCTAACTGCCTTCCTGACTGCCTGTCATGTCATGCTAGTGCAGAGTCGGTCTCTAGCCGAAGATAGAGAATCCAGGAGAAATTAGACACTTCTCTGACTGCAGAATTCGTTTAATTCCCCTTTCACACGAGCGGGAGACTCGCATGTCTCCTGCAACGCATCTACAGGGCTGAACTCGGCACTGACAGGGATCGCAGAGCATTATATGCGATCCCAGTCAGTGCCGGAGTCCAGCCCTGTAGATGCGTTGTGGGAGACATGCGAGTCTCCCACTCGTGTGAAAGGGGCATAACTGTCCAAGAGAGAGAATGGCTAAGGTGAGATTTGCATCAAGTTTGGGGTTACGTTCAGAGGGACCATTTGAAACATTCCACCAAATATATGACTCACACGTATGCAATTATATGTCCAAAAAAATTGAAGGGGCTGTATTACACAAGGGTTAAATACCAGATTTAGGACATGACATGGAAATGTCAGGGAAATCACATAAGAATTGGGAATTTCCTTTAAGACAATATTGGAGGCTATTGAACCTATTTTAACCCCTTCAACCCCGGGCCTGTTTTCAACTTCCTGCCCAGGCCATTTTTTGCAAATCTGACATGTGTCACTTTATGTGGTAATAACTTTGGAAGGCTTTTACTTATCCAAGCCATTCTGAGAATGTTTTCTCGTCACATATTGTGCTTCACGACAGTAGTAAATTTGTGGCAAAATATTTCATTTTATTTATAAAAAAAATACCAAATTTACCAAAAATTTGGAAAAATTAGCAAATTTCCAAATTTCAATTTCTCTACTGTCAAAATACATAGTAATACCTCCAAAAATAGTTTTTATTTTACATTCCCCATATGTTTACTTTATGTTGGCATCATTTTATAAATGTCATTTTACTTTTTAGAAGCCATTTTTCAAATTTTCAACAAAATTTCCAAAACCATTTTTTTAAGCACCAATTCAGATATAAAGTGATTTTGAGGGGCTTACGTAATGGAAACCACCCATAAATGACCCCATTTTAGAAACTACACCCCTCAAATTATAAAAAACTGCTGTTACAAACTTTGTTAACCCTTGAGGTGTTCCACAAGAATTAATAGAAAATGGAGGTGAAATTTCAAAATTTCACTTTTTTGGTAGATTATTCATGTTAATAATTTTTTTCTTGCAACACAGCAAGGGTTAACAGCAAACTAAACCTCAATATACATTGCTCTGATTCTGCAGTTTACAGAAATACCCCATATGTGGTGGTAAACGTCTCTATGGGTTTGTGGCAGTGGTCAGAAGGAAAGGAGCGCCATACGGATTTTGGAGGCAGATTTTGCTAGAATGGTTTATAGGCATCATTTTGTAATTGAGAGACCCTGACGTACCCCTAGAGTGAAAACCCTCAAAAAGTGACTCCATTTTGGAAACTACACCCTTCAAAGAATATATTAAGGGTGGTACTGGCCACTTTGACCCCCTAAGCGTTTTACGGAATTTGGAAACACTTGGCTGTGAAAATGAAAAGTTTCATTTCTTCCAATAAAATGTTGCTTTAGCCCCAAATTTTTCATTTTCACAAGGGGTAACAGGAGAAAAGCACCCCATAATTTGTTCCCTATTTTCTCCTGAATACGGCAACACCCCATATGTGGTGGTAAACTGCTGTGGGGACTCAGAACAGAAGGAGCGCCATATGGATTTTGCAGCACAGGGTTTGATGGATTGGTTTGCGGGAGCCATTGATTTTTATTTTTCTGAGTTATTGTCTTATGTGGGGGCTCATTTTTTGCAGGATGAGGTGATGTTTTCATTGGTACTATTTTGGGGTACATAAGACTTTTTGATGGCTTGGTATTACAGTTTTTGTGAGTCAAGGTGAAAAAAATTGCTGTTTTGGAATAGTATTTTTTTATTTTTTTTTACAGCATTCACCTGAGGGGGCAAATCATGTGATATTATTATAGAGCAGGTTGTTACGGACGCTGCGAATCCCAATATGTCTACCATTTTTATTTTTAGAAAGTTTTACACTTAGATGCATTTTTGAACAGAATAAAATCTTTTTTTGTGTTTTCTATCTTTTTTTGCTATTTTCTCAGAGCCATTTTTTTTTGGGCGATTATCTCAGGTAGGGTCTCATTTTTTGCAAGAAGAGATGACGGTTTGATTGGTACCATTTTGGGTTAAATACGTCTTTTTGATCGCCTGCTATTACACTTTTTGTGAGGCAAGAGGGAAAAAATGCAATTTTTTGGCATAGTTTTTTTTTGTAATTTTTTTTACAGCATTCACCTTGGGGGACATCTCATGTAATATTTTTATAGAGCAGGTTGTTACGGATGCGGCGATACCCAATATGTCTAACATTTTTCTTTTTGGAAAGTTTTACACATTAGATGCATTTTTGATCAGAATAAAATCTTTTTTTTGTGTTGCTATTGTCTCAGTTAGGGTCTAAATTTCTGTGGGATGAGATGACGGTTTGATTGGTACCATTTTGGGGTAAATACGCCTTTTTGATCGCCTGCTATTACACTTTTTGTGAGGAAAGAGGGAAAAAATGGCTGTTTTGGAATAGTTTTTTTTAAATTTTTTTATAGCTTTCACCTGGGGGGCCATCTCATGTAATATTTTTATAGAGCAGGTTGTTATGGACGCGGCGATACCCAATATGTCTAACATTTTTATTTTTGGAAAGTTTTGCACATTAGATGCAGTTTTGAAACAAAATAAAATATTTTTTTGTGTTGCCATTTTCTGAGAGCCATATTTTTTTATTTTTCTGGCGATTGTCTTAGGTAGGGTATCATTTTTTGTGGGACAAGATGACGGTTTGATTGGTACCATTTTGGGGTACATACGCTTTTGATCGCCTGCTATTACACTTTTTGTAAGGGAAAAATGGCTGTTTTGGCACTGTTTTTTTATTTTTTTTACTGCGTTCACCTGGCGGGGTAGATTGTGTGATATTTTTATAGAGCCGGTCGATATGGACGCGGCGATACCTAATATGCCTATTTTTATTTATTTTTTTTTTATTATTTTGTGAAAAGGACGCTTTTTTTTGGAACTTGAAACTTTTTTTTGTAAAACTTTATTTTTTTCACTTTTCTTTCACTTTCTTTTTTTTACACTTTTTTAACTTTTGGGGGTCTGATCCCCTTTACAATGCATTACAATACTTCTGTATTGTAATGCATTGGCTGTAAGTGTATTACTGGATCTCACAGGCTTCCGTAGATAGCAGCCGGATGCCTAAGGAAGTAAAAACAGAAGCAACAGTAT
Organism: Rhinella marina; assembly: GCA_900303285.1. Taxonomy (NCBI): domain Eukaryota; kingdom Metazoa; phylum Chordata; class Amphibia; order Anura; family Bufonidae; genus Rhinella; species Rhinella marina. Next base: position 109,372 of record ONZH01031272.1, read on the forward strand.
AAGAATAAGAAAAAAGCTGGCAGCACTCACCCATCCAAGTCGCAATCTTTATTCGCTATATTCGCTATATTTATTCGCTCAGGCCAGTTTCGTGCAGACGCACGCACGTCTCACCCTTTTGACCCGATCCGACCTGTTGGCGCAGGCGCACCATCACAGGTTAATCGGTACATACATAAAATAATATATAAACCGTATTTCAGGACTACATATTAAAACCATTATTCAGAGAAACACACTTAAATCGTTTTTTTTTCATTTAAGCCTAAAGGTCCCATGGCCTAGAATCCATCTGGACTCGTTTCTAAGTAAGGTCAAGTGTCTATCGCCCCCTTGTGGTTGTACTGGGATCAATTCTAAGCCTGCAAATTTTAAGGCTTGCATTCGTGTGCTGAACGTATATGCTCAATCAAACGGGGGCACCCTTTTCCGGTGGCCACTGAATTCAAATGTTCGCGGAACCTTTCAAAAAGACATCTTTTAGTTTTGCCAACAGAGAATCTTTCCCAGGTGCAGTATACTATATAGACTACATATTTGCTTCTACATGTTATCAGATTCTTTACTCTGTGTTCAATTCCTCCTACGTTCAGTACTTTCTTCTGATCATTATAGGTGCAAAACGCACAACTACCGCATCTGCGGTTTCCTATAGGTACAAAACTATTTAACCACGTTTGTGTGTCTTCCTCCTTGAACCTACTCCTCACTAACCAGTTTTTTAGGGTATTCGTTCTCCTAAAGGAAATCAAAGGGGTTTGATCAATCAGATCTTTTAGACCTTAGTCTCTCAGCAAAATATCCCAACTTTCTCTTATTACTCGCTTTATTCTATCTGCCATGGGACTAAATTTAAATGAAAAGGGGCAGCATAAGGGTTTTTCCCGTTTCTTCTCAGCCTTATTATCACTATGGAGTATTTCTCTCCTAGACACCATCGATGCCCTTTTTTTGGGCTTTGTTAAGCATTACCCTCTAGCCAATAACCTCTTCTTCAAATCTTCCGCTTGCTCTTGGAAACCAGTCTCTGTGGTATTAATCCTTCTTACTCTAATAAATTGTCCATATGAGACTGCTCGTTTAATGCTATTGGGGTGATAACTTGAGTGGTGCAGTAGTGAATTGGTCGCCGTGGGATTGCGAAAACCCCTAGCAACCATATCACCCCCCACCACCTCCAACGATACATCTAAAAATTCTAACTTTTGTCCTCCAAATACATGTGTGAACCTCATATACATAGTGTTTGACAAATTCAAATATTCAACAAAACTGCAGAACAGGTTATTATTACCTGACCATACAATAAATATGTCGTCCACATATCTGAGGGATAGCTGTATATATGACAGGAAGGGGTTCTGGGTAGTATATATGTACTTGTCCTCCAACCTTGCTAGGTATATATTCGCAAATGTACAAGTCACCGGCATCCCCATGGCTGTCCTAAAACTCTGACGATACCACTGCCTACCAAACATAAAGGCATTGTTTTTCAAAATTATGTCCAATGCTTCTCTAATAAATTAGCTAAATTGTCCTGTCTTATTAGTACCTTCAAGTATTTCACATACTGCCTCCACTCCCGCATCTTGGGGGATGCGGGTGCAGAGACTCTCTATGTCTAGGGACACAAGTTGAAAACCCTCCTGCCACTGGAAAGCCTCCAGTGAGAGAAGGAAATCATTAGTGTCCCTGACGTAGGCAGGGATGTTCTTTAACAGCGGTCTAAGTAACCAATCATTATATTTGGACAGTGGTTCAGTCACGGATCCAATACCTACCACGATGGGATGGCCAGAGGGACACGTAGCACATTTATGCAAATTAGGTAAAAAATACCACAAGGGTTTCATAGGTGTTAGAGGTAAGAGTTTCTCAGCCTTTCTTTTGGACAGTAGATTCCTTTCCACATATTTGTGCAACAAACTTCTAACTAAAGATTGGGTTCTCAATGTGGGATCACTGTTTAAGGTCTCATACACCTCTCTATCACCTAATTGTCTGTTAGCTTCTGCTATATAGCATTCTTTAGACATGAGCACCACGTTGCCCCCCTTGTCCGCCGGTTGTCCCCTTGTCTGATTGATCAAACCCCTTTGATTTCCTTTAGGAGAACGAATACCCTAAAAAACAGGTTAGTGAGGAGTAGGTTCAAGGAGGAAGACACACAAATGTGGTTAAAGAATTTGGAACCTATAGGAAACCACAGATGCGGTAGTTGTGTGTTGTGCAACTATAATGATCAGAAGAAAGTACTAAACGTAGGAGGAATTGAACACAGAGTAAAGAATCTGATAACATGTAGAAGCAAATATGTAGTCTATATAGTATACTGCACCTGTGAAAGATTCTCTATTGGCAAAACTAAAAGATGTCTTTTTGAAAGGTTCGGGAACATTTGAATTCAGTGGCCACCAGAAAAGGGTGCCCCTGTTTGATTGAGCATATACGTTCAGCACACGAGGGCAACCCCAGAGCCTTAAAATTTGCAGGCTTAGAATTGATCCCAGTACAACCACAAGGGGGCGATAGACACTTGACCTTACTTAGAAAAGAGTCCAGATGGATTCTGAGATCAGAGGCCATGGGACCTTTAGGCTTAAATGAAAAAAACGATTTAAGTGTGTTTCTCTGAATAATGGTTTTAAAATGTAGTCCTGAAATACGGTTTGTATATTATTTTATGTATGTACCGATCAACCTGTGAGGGTAGGTCAGATCGGGTCAAAAGGTTGAGACGTGCGTCTGCACGCAACTGGCCTGAGGAAGCGCGAGTCAGCGCAAAACGGCCGTCGCCAGAGACTCACCTATGGTGAGATGTGTATGCCTCCCCCCCACACGACGATGTAAGTGTGTTACCCCTGTTGTATAGCGAATAAAGATTGCGACTTAGATGAGTGCCGCCAGCTTTTTTTCTTATTCTTATACCGTTGCTACTGTTCATTACTGGACTGTTGGGCAGAGCACCTCCCTTAGTCGCTTAACTCACAGCGACCTGGATACAAGATGTGGAATGTCCACTCAGGGTTCTTTTTAAGGTAGTGCCATCCCGCATATATATTTTCTTTCTTGGAACTGTTAAAGTAAAAACAGAATGTTAAAAATCTTTGCTAATTTATTTAAAATGAAAACTTAAAGTATTACATTGACATAAGTATTCAGACCCTTTACTCAAGCAGCTTCCACAGCAATTACAGCCTCCAGTCTTCTTGGGTATGAGGCCACAACGTTTGCACATCTGGATTTGGGGATTTTCTGTCATTCTGAGAGATGTTTGATTGGGATTAAGTCAGGGCTCTGGTTGGGCCACTCAGAGACGTTCACAGAGTTGGCCCTAACCCACTCTTGTGTTGTCTTGGCTGTGTGCTTAGAGAAATTGTCTTATTGGAAGGTAAACCTTTGGCCCAGTCCGAGGTCCAGAGTACCCTGGATCAGGTTTTCATTCAGAATATCTCTGTACTTTTCTCCATTCAGCTTTTCCTCAATCCTGACCAGTGTCCCTTTCCCAGACTCTAAACAACACCATCACAGCATGATGCTGTCACCAACATGCTTCACTGTAGGGATGGTATTGAACAGGTTATGAGCAGTGCCCAGTTTACGCCAGACATGACTCTTAGAATTGAGGCCAAAAAGTTCAATCTTGGCTTCTTCAAGACTAGAGAATCTTGTTTCTCACTGTCTTATGTTTTTTTCTTGGCTTTTGATGATCGAACTGAAAATTGCAAAGTCCTACTGGATATGATGTGGACCCACTGCATCCGATGGGTATGTCATAAGGCTTAATGAGGGAGCATAGTCTAAGGTATTACGTGTTTTTGTTACCCCCTAGGGACTTCCCAACTGGGATATTGTCCATTAGCAACAGCCAAGGCATGGATGGACAGAAGACACCCATTTGCAGTACCAAGACAGGGTATAGAAATTGTAGTCAGTGATCAGTGGCATACTTATTAAGAATGAGCATTTGTATAAATATTTGTTTTGCTGATAATTGTTCCAATAATCTGCAGAAGTAAATATACTCTAATTCCCACCTCTTTTAAGGGTAGAGCAACAATGTTTTATTCTAGGAAAGCTCTTTAAGCATGTTTGATACCAAAAGACAGAAATGTATATATGTAAAATCATCACAGATCCCTCATTTCTAATTCAACAAGCTAATTGTTGCTATTCAGAGTATAATGTTCTCTCACACTGTCATTAGGGTGCTGTGGGGGTGTTTGTTGGTTTGTAAAAAGCTACATAAAATTCATGCATTTTTTTAGAAGGGTTGTTTTGGTGTTTTTTTTAATAGTCACACATTTTATTTCCTTGTTTCCCTATGGCTCCATTCACATGTCCTGTTTTTCTTTCCTGATTCGATCCTGATCCTGATCTGGATCCATTCATTTCAATGGGTCCTGAAAAAATCAGGATCGAATCAGGAAAGAAAAACAGGACATGTGAATGGAGCCTATAGCAAAGTCTATAGGAAAATGCCTAAAATCACCACACCCAGAGCATGCTATGTTTTAAAAAACGCCAAGAGACAAAAACATGCCAGAAAATGCCAGTAGAAAAATGCAGTTAGTAGGGTGTTTTATAATTTCCATTTGGCCAACATGTAACACCTGGCCATAGCTTCAAAAAATATATACAAAAAAGCACAGTTAAAAAAAAAACCTGTGTGTACAGCCACTCTTAGGGTGTCTTCATAGGTAGTGGAAAAATTTGCTCTGAAATCCAAATATTCATATTCTTAAGACCATGCAGATTTTGATGCACTTTTATTTTTTATTTTTTTATTTTATTACAAATTAGCATGTTTTCTACAGTGTTATGCTCCATTCACACGTCCTGTTTTTCTTTCCTGATTCGATCCTGATCCTGATCTGGATCCATTCATTTCAATGGGTCCTGAAAAAATCAGGATCGAATCAGGAAAGAAAAACAGGACGTGTGAATGGAGCCTTACACAGATACATGGATTTTTTTTTTATGCAGTGACCCAGTTATTCGTTTTTTAAATGGAGGATATTGTGATTTAATGTTCAAAGCACTCATTTCTTTATGCATTGTGTGTCCCACATGGTGATATATGGGCAACAAACAATTATCACTGTCAATGTTAGCCTAGTTTTTAGGGTGATGGGCTGGTCCCACCCCCTGTCTAGTGCAGAGTCTTAGTTGTGCAGATCTAGAAACAAGACTTGCATGAGTGAGTTCCTGCCTAAAAAGAAGCCCCATCCAGGAAACACCATTCACGAGACTGAAAAGCTGCTAGAGAACAATTTAACTGAAAGACTACCACTGAGAAAAAGAAAACAGACATTCACAGAAACATCAACTCAGTGCCTGGAAAGACAGTAAGGAACCGCACATTTATTTCAATAAGACTTTATTCTCTGTGGAAAGGTATATTGCTTCAGCACCCACCATACTTGGACTGGTCATCTGGATCTAGGATCTGCACCCTGCAACTGGGAACTGCAGAAAGAGTTAATGAGAATGGATTTGCACGCTTATGGTTATTTGGAGAGACTGCAAAGTGTACTTAGAGTATTACTAATACTATTAATACCATGATTGCAGCCTATACACAGCTATTAGCAAAAGTCTACACTGTAACAAAGAGAGACTTTGTTATAACCAACAAGCCTGGTGATTGACTCCATTTACCTTTTCTCGGCCCTGCACCTACCCTTCTGCCTTGCACCCTGCCAACTGCACTCCATCAAGGGCATCCCAACTGCCATCAGACGGGAGTCCATAAAAGACCAGTTCTACCACATGGTAAGAAATGGTGTGCCCTCCAATTAACTGCTACATGGATCCACTGTGCACCAGAGTGATAACATCAAGGCCAGGGCACCCCTCCAAACATTTTAGCAGGAGCCCCCAAAAGGTCCAGAGTGTGCCCAGAGGGAATAAAGAGTGTGCCCTCCTTTCACTGCATGGCCACAGGAGCGTTGGAGTGACGACATTCACTGTGAAACACTACTACTCCTAGTATCATTACTACCACTCCCCTCCTTCCGGCACTTCCTTGTGTGCTCACACCAGACAAATTTAAACTCCATAGAAATATATGTGAAACTATTTTTGATGCAGGTTTTTCCACAAATGCAGTCCGCTAGATTTGAAGGCACCCTTTTAGAAGCTTAGGAGGTTGTGATAGAGATACAGTATGTAGTTTATTCTTTTTTATTTCCATGGTAAGTATGTTAATGAGGCAGCTAACATAGATTGTCACTGATTCAATACAATCCGAAGCAATTTAAGTGGGGGCTGAGGAGATATGCTTTTTATCACACTTCCCACAAGCAGGCTGTGTTGTTTGTAGATAAGACTAGTCTAGACTTTTATTTAAACAATGTGACTTTTCGCCTAATCGTGTCCATATTTCATGAATCCACTGACTAGACCTCTGTGTATTATCTTTCTGTGTATCAAGTTCTTATCTCCCATAATACTTCACAAATAAATCACTGTGGAAATCTGTGTGAAGATGATGTCTGTACAAATAATTTAAGGATTAGTCAGTGGTTATCAATTAAATGTTTTATGTGTTTTATGAAGAAAGACAACACAACAAGTGCAAGGTACAAACACTCAAGTGATAGAAATAAATGATGTAAGTAAACAGGAGATAATCTTGCACCACTGTTTGTTAGTCCTCATGCACACGACCGTATGTATTTTGCGGTCCGCAAAAAACGGATCCGCAAAAAATACAGATGACATCTGTGTGCATTCCATATTTTGCGGAACGGAACAACTGGCCCCTAATAGAACAGTATTATCCTTGTCCGTGATGTGGACAATAATAGGACATGTTCTATTTTTTTGCGGAACGGAAATACGGACATACGGAGTACCTTCCGTTCTTTTTGCGGACCCATTGAAATGAATGGTTCCGTATACGGTCCGCAAAAAAACGGAACGGACACGGAAAGAAAATACGTTCGTGCGCATGAGGCCTTAGTCTGTGGGATTTTCAGCATGTTCCTGAAACAGTTTTGTAGTTATCCTGCAGAAAACACAGGGATAAATAATATACTGCTAATCTGATTCACTTTTTAGCTGAGGAATGGGTGAGGGAAAAGGTTTTGTCAAGGGGTGAGGCTTAAAGGGATTGTCTCATCTTAAACAAGCACCAGAACGGGCCCGCAAAAGTATGGGAGAGCTTGCCGCATATGCGCTGCGCAGAGTGCTCTCCATTCATTTCTATGGCAGTTCTGAAAATAGCCTAGCAAGCCTGCTACTTTCAGAAGTCCCATAGAAATAAATGGAGAGCACACTGCGCAAGCATGTCCACCGCTCCATTCACTTCTATGCGACTTCTATGGGACTGCACTGGCTTGGCTATTTTCGTCAGTCCCATAGAAATGAATGGGGGCTGCCACGTGTTCACATGCACTGATCTGACCTGGTGGCATATCCTAGTGATATGACACCAATGTGTACGGCGAAACAACCCCTGTAACAATATTTTTGTCCTACTGCAGACAGAGTAGATGGGTAGGCTCCTGCTACAGCCAGTTGTGTTATAGCATTACACAGAACAGTGAGGGGGTACCATGGCTGATTTCCTGGGACACATATGGAAGATGCATTAATAGATTTATCAGTTTTAGTTGTAATATTAGACAAAATATCATCAAAGAAGTGAGGAATTGCAGGTTTTGTTTTCATTTTTAGTGCATTTCCTAGGTTTAAATTTTGTGTAATCTGTGTTTCTTAGATGCATACCTCCTTAACTGTTGCTTTTATATGTGTCACAAAAATCTTACTATAAGGTACAGGCTGTTTAACTTCTTACATGCCCCAGGCAATAGCGCCTGCAGTATCTAAGGCCTTGTTCACACATCAGTTATTTGATCAGTTATTTCCATCAGTTATTGTGAGCCAAAATCAGGTACAGGTCAAAACACAGAATAGTTTTCATTATACCTTATCTCTGTGGAGGCTCCACTCCTGGTTCTGGCTCACAATAACTGATGGAAATAACTGATCAAATAACTGACGTGTGAACAAGCCCTAAGCGGTTACAGAGAGAACAGACTCCCTCTGTCTCCCATTGGCACACGACAAATGAGATTGTGGCATCTGATGTATGTGCATGCAAGCCAGGGCCTAGTGAAGACCCTAAGCCTGCCTCCAAGGTGTCCCAGAAGCAATCAAAAGATTGCCTATTACAGTTATTAAATAGTTTTTAAAAAGTTAAAAAAACGCTTTTCAAAGGAAATAATTGCAAAAATAGACTCTCAACATATTTGATATCGCTGCATCCATATCGCTGCAATTATCAAGTAATTTATCCTGTATGGTGAACGCTGTAAAATAAAAAATGCCAGCATTGCTGATATTTGATTTTTTTGCTTTTTTTCGCCACCTAAAGCGTTATGTACCCCAAAATGATGCCAATGAAAACTACAAGTTGTCGCGCAAAAACTTCACTTAAAAGCTCATTGGGAGTATTGCTGCTTTTTACCATCACCCTCACAGAAATAGTTAATAAAAGTAAGTTATATGTACCCCAAAATGGCTCTATTAGAACCTACTGTACAACTTGTCCTGCAAAAAACAAGCCGTCATACGGCTACATTGACGTAAAATAAAAAAAGTTATAACTCTTGGAAGGTGATGATGAAAAAAATTGCTTGGTCATTAAAAGGGGTTGTGTCACTTCAGCAGGTGGCATTTATCGTGTAGAGAAAGTTAATACAAGCCACTTACTATTGTATTGTGATGTCCATATTGCTTCCTTTGCCTATAAGGAATTAAGATAAATATCCTAATTTACAATAATGCAATCCTGGAGGGGATCCTGGAGTAGTGACTTTACATACAGATTCTCCAAACATTTTTGTCTGGCATCACTGTTGTTTTTTGTATGACAGCACTGTTTTTCATCTTCTCCCTTACAGGGCTGGTAATTGGGAGTTGATGAAGTGTTCACTATGCCTACTAGGAAAAGGATTAACCAGTTAACAGACTTTGAAAAGGGCCGAATGGCACCATTCCTGCTGTTTTTTTTTACTCTGGAGATATGGCGTTCCAACAAGATAATGCCCATCCACACACTGCCCACACTACCCAATGAGCTCTTCAGTGTATCCAGCAGCTCTGCTGGCCAGGTCAGTCACCAGATCTGTTCCCTATCGAGAATGTCTGGAACTGGATGGGGCGATGGATCTCCCATGCACAGCAGCCAACAACCACCTTGGCTGAACTATGGGTCCAAGTTGAAAGAGATTGGTATGACATACCACAGGAGGATATCCAACATCTGTATGACCGTTACCATGCCAGAGTGGCAGCCTATATCACAGCAAGAGTAGATGCTATGCAGTATTAATGTGACCCTGCCTTATCATATACTACCCTGCTGCAGAACCCTAAATAAAGGGTGCACCACCTTGATTTTTTGATTATTGACCAAGCACCACTAGCAGTTTATACTTCGTCAATCTCAACTCAATCCCATCAAGTTGTCCAGGTGTTCTTTTTTCATTTTGCACTTCTAACATGATGGTTTAAAAACTCAAGGGGAGATTTATCAAAACTGGTGCAAAGGAAAACTGGCTTAGCTGCCCATAGCAACCAACCAGATCCAACCTTTCATTTTCATTTGGAAAATGAAAGGTGGAATATGATTGGTTGCTATGGGCAACAAAGCCAGTTTTCATTTGCACCAGTTTTGATAAATCTCCCCCATACCGTTGGGCCCCTGCACCACTTCAAGATCGGCTTCAAAATCATGCAGAATGTGACTCATTTATCAGTTTCCCATCACTTCCAGCATTTTTCTATGGCAGGTTCATAAGCAGGCTGTGCTTTCAGTAGATGAACCTGGCGCATGCTGCATTAGGGGAGAGACTGGTGCATTGCTCATATGGTGTTGTCGTCGTAGTAAATCTCAACCAGTGTGTAAGAAAATGACTCCTAGAGATTAACTTCATTTGTAAAAATGGAGGCATATGCAGAAAAAATCCTACATGTTTATAAGAATGCTTCCCACATGACGCATGAGAAAAACTTGTAAACCACCAGAACTATTGCCAAAAGCATAACAGGTTTTCCAACAGTTTTTCTTGGACATGCCAACATAAACAAAACAGAAAATGTATTCCCATCACCAGCGGTTTTTATACCTAAGCCCTACAGTGTCCTACTATAGTACAAGATGGCAGGCAAGATAATACGGTCATGTAAAATGTAATTGCTGGCATCAATCAGCAAAGTCAGAGGAACCAATTCAAAGATTAAATCCAGCAAGTAAGGGAGCATGGAAACTAGGATATATCGCATTGTAAACTGAACTGCTAGAGGTCGTTTTGGGATAAGACCCAGTGAACATGGCTAACCATTGTGGTCTCTATTACAAACCTTTAGCATGAGCGTGCTCCAATGAATCTACATAAGTTCTCAAGTCTCATCCACTTCAGAGTACTTTGTGGCTACAGCTTGTATCTAAACAGGGATCTTGGGAAGTATATAAAAATTAAAAAAAAAACCTGTATAATACTTATATTTTGGTGTCATTAGTAACGGTGCATGCGTAAAGAGAAATCACTGGCTGCCCAGAGTTTGTCAAACTCATATATATATAAATAAATATATATATATATATGCATAAATAATGTCAGTATTTAGAGCTGAGGCACCTAATTAAAAAGTTTTTCTTGTGCTCCTATGCACACAGCGTTTTTTGTCCTGCGGCCTCTCGCCATATTTTCTGTGCCGCAAAAAAAAAAATCAAGGCATGACTCCATCTGTAATGTCTATAGTGTAACTTTAGAGAACCAGCTGCATGGAATACATGACAGCAATGCCCCTGCTCTGTGATATCACCAACCTGCTGCAATAATACAAATGATAAAGCTGCTATTTATTATTTTTAGCTGTTCTCTACCATAGGGAGTGTTTCACATGTATTGTCTCTAGTGAGCTGCAGAAAACAGGAAATGTCTGCCTATTGTGTGTGCTATAGTGGCAGTGTGAAAACGTTGATATTTCCCAAAAATTTTTTATATGGATAGTCATCTAAACAAAAAAATAAACACCACCTTTTTTTAACTAGTTCAAGACTGAGCAATTTACCCTCTTCCTGACCGGGCACATTTTCCATTTTTTTTAAACACATGCATGGTTGAAAGCCATAACCTTTTTCAGTTTGGCAATGTAAATTATGTTTTTGTCTTTGTTTGGAGCTTTATTTTTACATCATTATTATTTTGGTATTTTTTTAGACCTGGAAATTTTTTTTAAAAATGTTAAAATAGTCTGTTTTTCACATTTTTAACAGCAGAGAGTGCAACTAAAATAAGTTTTTAAATTATTTCCCCTTTTATGGTTGTTTTGATACAGGTGGATATATATAAGCCACCGGCTCTGCTCCACTTTTCAGGGAGGATAAGCTTTGTGAGGACAGTCGGCAGTTACACATTCTAGCTTAGACTTGAAGGAGAGGTCTGCTGCAAACTCCTCTAGGTGTACAACTACTGATGATAGTCGGGAGGCGGCACATGTTGCGAGAGGTCAGGGACGCGCACAAGAGACAGGTGGGGGTGATACAAGTAACGACCAAACAGATGTAGATGATGATGTAGCTGATCACATGTGGGATACACATAAGGCCCCATTCACACGTCCGTATGTGTGCACATCCTGGAAAACGGTCAGTTTTTTGCGGATCCGTTGTTCCGCAAAAAACTCAGTTTTTCCAGGACATCCGTTCCGTTTCTCTGTAAAAAACGGAGAGGATGTATCCATATGTCATCCGTTTTTTGCGGATCCGCAAAAAACGGAAGGATGAATAACATCTTTTTTTTTCACCCCTCCTGGAACAGAATCCGCAAATACGGATGACATGCGGATGCCTTTCCGCATGTCTTCCGCATTTTTTGCGGACCCATAGACTTTCATTGGGCTACGGACCGCAAAACAGGAGGAAAAGTAGGACAGGAGGATTTCTGTTTGCGGATCCGCAAAACGGAACGGAACAGATTAACGGATGCGGACAACATATGGTGCAATGTCCGCAGATTATCAGGACCCATTGAAATGAATGGATCCGCAAAATATCCTCAAAAACCGTCCGCAATTGCGGAACGGATGAGGATAGATTGCGGATGTTTTAAACGAACATGTGAATGGGGCCTAACTCTCTGATTTTCTGGAAGGGAGATGAGAAAAACAGCAATACTGCTACTGAGTTTTTACATTAAGTTAAGTTTTACGGTGTCTATTTTTCGGTATGAATAACATAATATCTTTATTCTCTAGGTCAGTATGATTACAGCGATACCTAATGTGTAATAAAGCCCCTTTATTTAAAAGGAAAAAAATCTTTTTGCATTGCCGCTTCCCAAGACCCATAACGTTTTTATTTTTTTTTCTATGAAGTTGTGTGAGGGCTTGATTTTTGCAGGACAACTTTTAAGTTTACTTGGAGTAAATTACACTTTTTGATCGCTTGTTATTACAGTTTTTCGGTGGCAATTAAGAATAAAGTAGCAATTCTGACAGTAGTATATGAAGACAGCACCAATGTCCAATTTTTAGCAAGATGCACGGTCACCAGCCATCAGGCTCATCTCCGCTTCAAACTGTAAAGAATAAAAGGAATCGTGACCAGCATCTTCTGTTTTCTGCAAGTTCACATATAACACAAGGCAACGTTTCGGTTTAAATCAAGTCTTTCTCAAGCCATATTGTATGTCACACATTAACAGATTTAACCCTTTCTACCCCGGAGGTTTTTTCGGGTTTGCATTTTTGCATTGCCTGCCTTGATACAGCCATAACTGTTTTATTTTTCTAAAAAAGAGAGGGTATATAAGTGGCTCACCAAATTACAATATGGATATGAGGTGCTGCGTATCCCTAGCTGTACCCCCAGCTATATGAAATGTACAAAGTTAATGAATGAAAATTGGATGCGCACACTCAACCTTCGGTTACATGGAATAAATATGGTTAACAAAAATAATAATAATAGGTATATGTATATACTCTTATTTTAGTAGATACACATATGTATAAACTCCTAGTTGAATAATAAAATGGATTGGAACAATAAATCAGTTTGAAAAAGAGGTAATTTAATTAATCTCAGAAAAATAGGGTAAAAATAGGAAAAAATAAAATACTATAATAAAAATAAGAGCAAAGATTAAAAAGTAAAAAGTAAAAAAGGATCCTTTTAGGGACTTAAAAACTGGTCCAAAAAGTACAAATAATGGATGTACACGTATATGTCCCTTACATGTACTTGATATATTTGTACAATAATAGATATTGAGTTATATGATATTAGATTATATGAATAATGAGAAAAGAGATAACATGTCCAGATAGGCACTAATCAATTATGGATCCTCAGAGAAAGCAAACAAGCGTATGGGATTGTCAGTACGTTACCCTCCGGAGTAAATGTCTCTTTATTCTTGTATTGATGACTCCGTGCAGCGTCTGAGTTGCAACGATCCAGCAGAGTTCTCTCGTTCTTGGTATCCCGATATAGTAGCTGGTGCGGCGTCCCACGTGGGTTCCCGTGTGTTACAGGTTGCTTGGCGCTCTAATTCAAATAGCCGTCTCTGCTCACGGCGTGGGTGTCTCCGGATAAATTTCTTTTCAAGGAGGTATATTTGGCCAAGGAGAGGAGAGAGAAAAGGGGAGAGATAATCCAAATAAATTGTATAATGTAGATCTCGCAATAGACTTCTTTTTTAGTTTATTTTCACATGGGCGTTATAGTGCTCCTGTGATATCGATGTCCTCAAGGGGTCCACAAAAATAAACTAAACGCGTTTCGGGGCTTGCCTTGCCCCTTCCTCAGTAGTCTGTGGACAAATATTCCTTTGGCATCCTTTTTATGTGCTTTCTTTGGTTTAGCTCCTCCTTTTTGGGTGGAGTTTTTTGTTTTTTTCTTTTTTTCTTTTCTTTCTTTCTTTTAATCTTTTGTTTTGACGGTTTTTACATAATAAAAACTTTTTTGCATATATATAATCTTTAATAGGAGATATAGTATAGGTAAATAGTATATATAAATAAATAAATATTATGTATATAGATAGACAATATATAGATAACTAAATAAATAAATGAATAAATACATGGATGGATGAATGGATCAGACATAATCCATATTCTCTATATTTTATTAGTTCTGATATGTGTCATGTCAAATGTATGTATTCATCATACACTGATGGTACGGTAGGTATTTAGTACTCTTTAATCGTTATATTATCATATAATTAAATTGTATTAATTTTTCATGTTTCTTGATGTTTGGTATTTCTTAATGTATTGTGTCTGTTTGTATCTATATTGTAGGGATTGGTTTGAAGGATTTGGTTGATGAGCGGGGATGGGGGCTGAGAAATAGGAAATGAAATAGCCACATTCAGAAAAAATGTAGAAATGGAAATTAGAAAAATAAAACCAAACCATATAAAAAACAACCTGACCCAAAAAGAAATGAGCAATAAAGGAACTACAAGAAAATAATAACATAATAATACATCCTGCAGACAAGGGAGGAGCAATTGTGCTACAAAACATAGAGGATTACAATGTAGAGTGTCATAGACAACTGACAGACACCCATACATACAAAAAATTAACTACAGACCCCACAGATAGCTTCCAGAAACAATTAGAAGACTTCTGTAGTAGAGGTTTAAAAGACAATATACTGTTAGAACAGGAATTAAAATTTATTACATCTACACCAAAACGCATACCAATGTTATACTGTCTACCAAAAGTACATAAAAGCATTACAAACCCACCTGGAAGACCGATTATTTCTGGAATCGGCTCCATAACATCAAATTTATCACAATACATAGACAAACTATTACAACCCACAGTGAAACTAATTCCATCATTCATCAAGGACACTACTGACATCATTCACTCATTAGAACACATTAAATTTGAATCTCACTGGATCTTGGGGACAATAGATGTAAACTCATTATATACCTCCATAAATCATCAACTAGGTATAAAAGCAGTAAAAAGATATCTTACAAATATCCAAGCATTTCCGGCCAAACAGATTGACTTTGTATTAGAAGGAATTCAATTCATCCTTACCCATAATTATTTTAGTTTTGATTCCAACTACTATCTACAACTACAGGGTACCGCCATGGGGACCAGATTCGCCCCCAGCTACGCCAATATCTTTATGTCCCAATGGGAACAAGACGTTATATCCTCAAGGCTGGGGGTCAGTCTGGTCCTCTGGCGAAGGTACATTGATGACATTATATTTATATGGAAAGATACAAAGGATGAATTGACATTATTCCTAGACAACTTGAATCATAATGAGTACAATCTATCGTTTACAAACAAAATCAGTGACAAACGGATTGACCTGTAATACATATCAAAAAAGTGTAATGAAAAATGGATATATACCATTCAATAACTGCCACCTCCCACGTTGGCTAATAAATGTACCAACTAGCCAATTTAGACGGATAAAAAGAAATTGTACGGATACCGAGGAATTCAACAAAGAAGCCGATATAATGAAAAAACAATTCATCCAAAAACACTATCCAGTGAATATAATAGAAAAATCACTAAATAAAGTAAAACAAATGGACAGGAAACAATTTTTTCAACCAAAGTTAAATAATTCATCAAAAGAAAGGAATCCAAATCAAGAAAACAATATTAGACTGATTCTCCCATACAATACACAATACAAAACAATAGAAAGAATAATCAATAAACACTGGCCCATCCTCAATAAAGACAAAACGATAGGCTCCTTAATTTCAGACAAACCAACTATTGTCTATACAAAAGCCCCAAATTTAGGAATAAAAATTGCACCAACCATTAGGAACAAACAAAAGGGCAAACTAACATGGTTAGACATAAAAGGCTTTTACAGATGTGGCCTATGCAACAACTGTAAGACTACAAAATTTCCAAGAAAAACATTAACAGTAGAATCCACAAGAAACACTCATGTCCATAATATTAAGGAACACCTATCATGCAACTCTACAGATGTAATCTATCTCCTTCAATGCTCATGCAACAAACAGTACATAGGCAGGACAAAAAAAACCCTCAAACAAAGAATATCCGAACATATCAACAACATCAAAAAGGGATATGAATTACACACCGTATCGAAACACTTCAAGGAGTATCATAATCAAAATCCAAAAGACCTTACCTTCACTGCATTGGAAAAAGTTCCAAGACAGTGGAGAGGAGGAAACCACATTAGCAACATGTCCCGCCTTGAATCCAGAAGGATTTTCGAATTCGACACCATAGTTCCGGGAGGACTGAATGCAGATATGGAGATTTTTGGTTTCCTGTAGATTTGGGATGGGTGCCCCTAGGGGACGGGAAATCTAGGTCCGGCTGTTGTTTTCCCAGCACCTTGATCTCCTCTCCTCAGGTGGCCCCCATCCCCGCTCATCAACCAAATCCTTCAAACCAATCCCTACAATATAGATACAAACAGACACAATACATTAAGAAATACCAAACATCAAGAAACATGAAAAATTAATACAATTTAATTATATGATAATATAACGATTAAAGAGTACTAAATACCTACCGTACCATCAGTGTATGATGAATACATACATTTGACATGACACATATCAGAACTAATAAAATATAAAGAATATGGATTATGTCTGATCCATTCATCCATCCATGTATTTATTCATTTATTTATTTAGTTATCTATATATTGTCTATCTATATACATAATATTTATTTATTTATATATACTATTTACCTATACTATATCTCCTATTAAAGATTATATATATGCAAAAAAGTTTTTATTATGTAAAAACCGTCAAAACAAAAGATTAAAAGAAAGAAAGAAAAGAAAAAAACAAAAAACTCCACCCAAAAAGGAGGAGCTAAACCAAAGAAAGCACATAAAAAGGATGCCAAAGGAATATTTGTCCACAGACTACTGAGGAAGGGGCAAGGCAAGCCCCGAAACACGTTTAGTTTATTTTTGTGGACCCCTTGAGGACATCGATATCACAGGAGCACTATAACGCCCATGTGAAAATAAACTAAAAAAGAAGTCTATTGCGAGATCTACATTATACAATTTATTTGGATTATCTCTCCCCTTTTCTCTCTCCTCTCCTTGGCCAAATATACCTCCTTGAAAAGAAATTTATCCGGAGACACCCACGCCGTGAGCAGAGACGGCTATTTGAATTAGAGCGCCAAGCAACCTGTAACACACGGGAACCCACGTGGGACGCCGCACCAGCTACTATATCGGGATACCAAGAACGAGAGAACTCTGCTGGATCGTTGCAACTCAGACGCTGCACGGAGTCATCAATACAAGAATAAAGAGACATTTACTCCGGAGGGTAACGTACTGACAATCCCATACGCTTGTTTGCTTTCTCTGAGGATCCATAATTGATTAGTGCCTATCTGGACATGTTATCTCTTTTCTCATTATTCATATAATCTAATATCATATAACTCAATATCTATTATTGTACAAATTTATCAAGTACATGTAAGGGACATATACGTGTACATCCATTATTTGTACTTTTTGGACCAGTTTTTAAGTCCCTAAAAGGATCCTTTTTTACTTTTTAATCTTTGCTCTTATTTTTATTATAGTATTTTATTTTTTCCTATTTTTACCCTATTTTTCTGAGATTAATTAAATTACCTCTTTTTCAAACTGATTTATTGTTCCAATCCATTTTATTATTCAACTAGGAGTTTATACATATGTGTATCTACTAAAATAAGAGTATATACATATACCTATTATTATTATTTTTCTTAACCATATTTATTCCATGTAACCAAAGGTTGAGTGTGCGCATCCAATTTTCATTCATTAACTTTGTTTTATTTTTCTGTTCACACAGCTGTATGGGCTTGTTTTTTGCAGGACAAGTTGTACTTTCCAACGCCACCATTTAATATTGCATATGGTGTATTGGGAAGCCGGAAACAAATTCCAAATCGGGTGAAATTGCAAAAAAAAAAAACGCAATTCTGCCACAGTTTTACGGGTTTTTTATTTACGATGTTCGATGTGCATTAAAACTGACCAGTTATTTTCATTCTACTGGTGAGTACGAATCCGGCGATACCTAATATGTATAGTTTTTCTTGCGTTTTGATAGTGATAAAAAATTATAACGTTGGACAATTATTTTTTTATTTTTTTCATTTCTTGACCCCTATAACTTTTTGGTATTTATGTGTACGGTGCTGTATGGGGGCTCATTTTTTGCGGGGCGATCTGAACTTTTTATTGATACCATTCTGGGGTGTGTATGACTTTTTGATGGCGAATCGGCCATTTTGACGTTTTTTTCCGTTTCGCTGTTTTCTATATGGGAAATAATTTTTTATATTTTTATAATATGGGCGTTTTCGCACACACCGACACCCATAATGTGTATTTTTTAAATTTTTTTAATAATTTTATTTTCGGGAAAGGGGGGTGATTTGAACTTTAGCCGCGGTTGTCTGCTAGTGGGAAAAGCAGGTCACCTGCACGGAGCGGGCGTCATCTTTAAAGTCACGGCCAGTACGGCGCTGGTCGGGAAGGGGTTAAAGGGTTATTCCCATCTCGGACAATGGGGGCATATCGCTAGGATATGCCCCCATTGTCCTATAGGTGCGGGTCCCACGCTGGGACCCGCACCTATATCGAGAACGGGGCCCCGAAAGTCAAAGAGGGCGCACCGCGCATGCGCGGCCACCCTCCATTCATTTGTATGGAGCCGCCGAAAATAGCCGAGCACCAGCTCGGCTATTTCCGTTGGCTCCATAGAAATGAATGGGAGCGCACCGCGCATGCGCGGCCCAGCTCCCATTCATTTGTATAGAGCCGACGGAAATATTATCTCATACCAATCACAAGTATTTGCATAATGTGGATTAAAATATCCTCCAAACAAAAGAGAACTTCTTACATGACGATTGTTTAAAATGACCAATGAACTGCAAGATGGCTATAACAGCGTGCCTCTCCAGTGTCTCGGCTTTACCTCTGCGCATATCTCACTATCACGCATGTCCCTCACCTCCGTGCGGACTGCGCATGTCATGTAATTTGTGCTTCAGCAAACTTTGTGTATATGAACAAACTTTCACAGCATTTCCCGCACGGAAATGCCCAATGGGCAACAGACGCCATGACATCATGACAACCTCGTACCCACAGGGCGGCACTTCAAACAGATCCCCTCATCATGTAGGAATCCAACCATGTGCTCCAGCTCCCTGCTCTCACATCACGGAATTTCATGTCATTTTGCTATTTACCACTTGTACATATTATTCCTCTTTTCCCATTGTTTCACCAGCCACACTGTATGCACTTCAATATCAGCCAGCTCACAGTTCCGTTCGTTCTACAACATAAATACAATAGACACATTGTGTTATATATCCAATGTGTTCAATTAGCATCATATCACCTAAATGTGATTAAAATTATCAGCACATAACAAAAAAATTACAAAAATAAACCCCCCATAAAAACACATACCTAGAAGGGCCAGAGACTCCATGGTTACTAAAGATGACTTACATTAAACTTAATATTTAACCCTCTTGGTTTTAATGATTGCAGCCTGTGAATCTACTTCAATTCCTTCCTACGTAGCAGACCTTCTCTGTCACCTTCTCTGTGAAGAGGGGGTACAGAGTCATTGACCTTAAATCTCAATTCATTAATAGAGATGAGCGAGTAGTGAAATATTCGAAATTTCGAAATTGGATTCGAATAGACCGCGAAATTCGACTATTCGACCGAATATCGAATCCTATTAAAGTCTATGGGGAAAAAATGCTCGCCACTTGGAAATCTCAATTCGACCACTTGGAGGTCACCAAGTCCACCCTGAAACCTCAGAAAAGGATGCCAACACTGCTGGAATGCAACTGGGACAGCAGGGGAAGCATGTCTGGGTGCATAAAACGCGGCCAAGTCGCACTATTACGCCACTATCACAGCCTCTCAACAATACACTCCAAAGACAATGTAACCTCTCTGTAAAGTGAGACCATACAAGGAAACCTTCTTTCCTCTACATTGCCATGGACCCCAAGCCAAACTAGACAAAAAAGATGAAATTCTGCACCCCTTAAAATCACGTTGCCTATGACAACCACAGATGGCATAGGCAAGGGGGAAAGCAAATAGACCCCACCCCTAATTGTCATTGTGTGTGTGTGTGAGATGTGGTCAGACATGTCTTCTTTAAAATGTAAAAACAACTCAAACACATGCAGAAGCCTTAAAATGCCCAAATTGTTGGCGCTTGAGATGTCAGTGACCCGACCTGGCCCAGTGTCATGTCTAGCAGGTAAAGCAGTGGGGATGTTGAGTGATGCGTAGGACCGCAAAAGGCAGGAAGAGGCCGTGGGCTGGCCAGAGGCTCATGGAAAATTTTGTGGAGGCCCAAGAGGTGAGACGTCTTAAAAATTGTGTGGAGGCTAAAGAGGTGAGACCTCTTAAAAATTATGTGGAGGCCCAAGAGGTGAGACCTCTTAAAAATTATGTGGAGGCCCAAGAGGTGAGACCTCTTAAACATTTTGTGGAGGCCCAAGAGGTGAGACCTCTTAAACATTTTGTGGAGGCCCAAGAGGTGAGACCTCTTAAACATTTTGTGGAGGCCCAAGAGGTGAGACCTCTTAAAAATTATGTGGAGGCCCAAGAGGTGAGACCTCTTAAAAATTATGTGGAGGCCAAAGAGGTGAGACCTCTTAAAAATTGTGTGGAGGCTAAAGAGGTGAGACCTCTTAAAAATTGTTTGTAGGCCCAAGAGGTGAGACCTCTTAAAAATTATGTGGAGGCCCAAGAGGTGAGACCTGTTAAAAATTATGTGGAGGCCAAAGAGGTGAGACCTCTTAAAAATTGTGTGGAGGCTAAAGAGGTGAGACCTGTTAAAAATTTTGTGGAGGCCCAAGAGGTGAGACCTTGATAAAATTTTGTGGAGGCCCAAGAGGTGAGACCTTGATAAAATTTTGTGGAGGCCCAAGAGGTGAGACCTTGAAAATTTGTGGAGCCCAAGAGGTGAGACCTTGATAAAATTTGTGGAGGCCCAAGAGGTGAGACCTTGATAAAATTTTGTGGAGGCCCAAGAGGTGAGACCTTGATAAAATTTTGTGGAGGCCCAAGAGGTGAGACCTTGATAAAATTTCGTGGAGGCCCAAGAGGTGAGACCTTGATAAAATTTTGTGGAGGCCCAAGAGGTGAGACCTTGATAAAAATTTTGTGGAGGCCCAAGAGGTGAGACCTTGATAAAATTTTGTGGAGGCCCAAGAGGTGAGATCTGTTAAAAATTTTGTGGCGGCCCAAGAGGTGAGACCTTGATAAAATTTTGTGGAGGCCCAAGAGGTGAGACCTCTTAAACATTTTGTGGATGCCCAAGAGGTGAGACCTTGATAAAATTTCGTGGAGGCCCAAAAGGTGAGACATGTTAAAAATTTTGTGGAGGCCCAAGAGGTGAGACCTTGATAAAATTTTGTGGAGGCCCAAGAGGTGAGACCTTGATAAAATTTCATGGAGGCCCAAGAGGTGAGACATGTTAAAAATTTTGTGGAGGCCCAGAGGTGAGACCTTGATAAAATTTTGTGGAGGCCCAAGAGGTGAGACCTTGATAAAATTTTGTGGAGGCCCAAGAGGTGAGACCTGTTAAAAATTTTGTGGAGGCCCAAGAGGTGAGACCTGTTAAAAATTATGTGGAGGCCCAAGAGGTGAGACCTCTTACAAATTATGTGGAGGCCCAAGAGGTGAGACCTCTTACAAATTGTGTGGAGGCCCAAGAGGTGAGACGTCTTAAAAATTGTGTGGAGGCTAAAGAGGTGAGACCTCTTAAAAATTATGTGGAGGCCCAAGAGGTGAGACCTCTTACAAATTGTGTGGAGGCCCAAGAGGTGAGACGTCTTAAAAATTGTGTGGAGGCTAAAGAGGTGAGACCTCTTAAAAATTATGTGGAGGCCCAAGAGATGAGACCTCTTACAAATTATGTGGAGGCCCAAGAGGTGAGACCTCTTAAACATTTTGTGGAGGCCCAAGAGGTGAGACCTCTTAAACATTTTGTGGAGGCCCAAGAGGTGAGACCTCTTAAAAATTATGTGGAGGCCCAAGAGGTGAGACCTCTTAAAAATTATGTGGAGGCCCAAGAGGTGAGACCTCTTAAACATTTTGTGGAGGCCCAAGAGGTAAGACCTCTTAAAAATTATGTGGAGGCCCAAGAGGTGAGACCTCTTAAAAATTATGTGGAGGCCCAAGAGGTGAGACCTCTTAAACATTATGTGGAGGCCCAAGAGGTGAGACCTCTTAAACATTTTGTGGAGGCCCAAGAGGTGAGACCTCTTAAACATTTTGTGGAGGCCCAAGAGGTGAGACCTCTTAAAAATTATGTGGAGGCCCAAGAGGTGAGACCTATTAAAAATTATGTGGAGGCCCAAGAGGTGAGACCTCTTAAACATTTTGTGGAGGCCCAAGAGGTGAGACCTCTTAAAAATTATGTGGAGGCCCAAGAGGTGAGACCTCTTAAAAATTTTGTGGAGGCCCAAGAGGTGAGCCATAAATATATAAATTTTTCTTATTTACGGAGCAAGTCTACGGCGGTTAAGGAGGAGGAGGAGGAGGTGGAGGAGGAAATGGCACTTCATACAGATGGCACTTCACTTTTGGCTGCTTTCCACAGTTGGAGAAGCAAAGTCCGGGTCAATCCACTTGCTGTTCATTTTGATTAGCGTCAGCCTGTCGGCACTGTCGGTTGACAGGCGGCTGCGCTTATCGGTTATAATGCCCCCGGCTGCGCTGAACACCCTTTCTGATAGCACGCTGGCGGCAGGGCAGGCAAGCACCTCCAAGGCGTACAGGGACAGTTCCAGCCACGTGTCCAACTTGGAGACCCAGTAAGTGTAGGACGCCGAGGGATCGGGGAGGACAGGGTTTCGGTCTGCCAGGTACTCCCGCAACATCCGCCGATACTTGTCCCTCCTGCTGATAGCGGGCCCCGCAGTGATGGAAGTTGCACGAGGGGGTGCCATGAACGTGTCCCACACCTTGGAGAGTGTTCCCCTGGTGGCTGTGGGCCTGATGGATGTTGTGGGACTCTGGGAGACCCTCTCCTCTCTGCCGCCAGCGATGGTGGGTGGGAAAATCTCCATCATGTTCTGCACGAGTTCCCTCTGGTATTCCAGCAATCGATTCGTCCTCTCCTCTACCGGAATAAAAGAGGAGACGTTATCTTTATACCGGGGGTCCAGGAGTGCGAAGACCCAGTACAGTTTGTTCTCCACTATCCGGACAACACGTGTGTCCCGGGAAAAGCAGCCCAGCATGAAGTCAGCCATGTGTGCCAGACTCTGAATAGGCATGACGTCACTGCCCCCACCTGAAGGATCACTTGCCATTTCCTCCTCTTCCTCTTCCGCCTCCTCTCCGCCCCACCGCGCTGAACCAATGGGACGCACACAGCCTGACTGCTACCCTCGCCGCCAGCATCCTCCTCCTCTTCCACAGCCACCTCCACGTCGTCCTCCTCCTCATCCTCCTCCTCCTGCAACTGCCACCGTGAAGCAGACAAAAGTGTGGTCTGACTGTGTAGCTCCGTTGCGTCTCCTCCTACCCCCGTCTCCTCTGCGTGCAATGCGTTCTCCCTTATTGCGATGAGTGATTCTTTAAGGACGCATAGGAGCGGGATGGTTACGCTCACTATAGCGTCCTCGCTGCTGACCTTCTTGGTGGACTCCTCAAAGATACGCAGTACATCGCATATGTCTGCCATCCATGGCCACTCGTGGTTGGCAAACTGAGGCAGCTGAGTTGGAGGCACGCGTGGATTCATAATCTGGTACTCCATCAATGCTCTCTGCTGCTCATACACCCTGGCCAACATGGAATAGGTGGAATTCCAGCGAGTCGGCAGGTCGCACAACAGCCGATGTTCAGGCAAATGGAGGCGTTGCTGGAGTTTTTTTAAGCTAGCAGCAGCTACAGTTGACTTCCGAAAGTGAGCGCACAAGCGCCGCACTTTCACCAGTAGCTCTGCCAGGTTGGGGTAAGTCTTTAGAAATTTTTGGACTACCAGATTAAAAACGTGGGCCAGGCGTGGTACGTGATTGAGTTCGGCAAGCTCCAGAGCCGCCACCAGGTTACGGCCGTTATCGCACACGACCATGCCTGGTCCTAGCTGCAGCGGCGACAGCCACATCTCCGTCTGCTGCAATATGGCGTCCCTCACTTCTGGGGCGCTGTGCTTCCTGTCGCCCAAGCTGATGAGCTTAAGCACCGCCTGCTGACGTCTCCCCGCGCCAGTGCTGCAACGCTTCCAGCTAGCGGCTGAGGGCGATGTTAAGGCAGAGGAGGAGGAAGAGGAGGGGGGTGTATAAGAACCCATGCTGGCAATCTTGGGCGGGGGTGGTAGGTAGGCCGTCTCTGTTTGCGACCCCGTCCCCGCTTCCACAACATTCACCCAGTGTGCCGTCAAAGAAATGTATCGTCCCTGGCCGCAAGCGCTTGTCCACGAGTCGGTGGTCAAGTGGACCTTTGCGCTGACTGCGTACCTCAGGACCCGCCTGATGTTACGTGACACGTGCTGGTGCAGGGCGGGGACGGCACTCCGGGAAAAGTAGTGGCGGCTGGGGACGGAATAGCGAGGTGCGGCAGCCGCCATCAGGTCGCGGAAGGCCTGCGTCTCCACAAGCCTAAACGGCAACATCTCCAGGGCCAGCAGTTTGGAGATGTGGCAGTTTAAGGCTTGGGCTTGGGGGTGACTCGAGGCGTACTTCCGCCTGCGGTCGAACGCCTGCGAGATGGACAGTTGTTGGGACGAGGAGTGTGAAGGTGCAGGCGAAGAGGCGAGGGAAGGGGAGGCTGAAGGAGAAGGCCCCAAAGTAGCCGAGGCAGAGGCAGATGTGGAGGTGTCCTGGCTGGAGGTCTGGACCGCAGTGGCAGCACACAACAAAGGGGAAGAGGCAGTGGCAGCAAGACCGGGCGCAGGTTGTATTGCGTTTGCTCTCTCCCACTCAGCCCAGTGCTTGAATTCCAAGTGACGCCGCATGCCTGAGGTGGTCATATTGCTCTTCTCAGAGCCCCTACTCAGTTTTGAGTGGCAGAGTGTGCAAACCGCGCTCAGTTTGTCATCCGCACAAACATTAAAAAATGTCCACACCACAGAAGTACGAGGCCTCGATGGGGGAGCTTCGCGCGACTGCCCGCTGGCGGGAACAGCTTCGGCCCTGCTGGCTGTGGCCTCACTTCTCTGTCTGGACTGTCCTCTGCCTGTGGACATCCCTCTGCCTGTGGACATCCCTCTGCCTCTTGCTGCCTTTTTCGGTGCTGCGCAGACCACCACCTCTCCACTGCTTTCCCCACTGGACATCACCCCTGGCCAAGTGGGGTCGGTCATTTCGTCATCCACCACCTCCTCTTCCTCACTCTGCTCCTCCTCCTGCCCACTGGACATTCCAACAGCCTCCCTTGATGGCAACTGCGTCTCATCATCATCATCGCTCATGATAACAGATGCTGGTTCAGGGTCCACATCAGCAGGAGATGGTGAAAACTCAAGTGTTTGGGCATCACTACAAACAAATTCCTCTGCTAGCTCCTGGGATTCTTCCGGCACATCTGAAAAAGGACCCGAAAAGAGCTCCTGGGAGGGGTCAAGGGTGGGATGACTCTGTTGGCCAGGTGTGGAGGAAGGAGGGTCAGAGTGAGACTGTGTGGATGACTGGCTGGTGGACAACTGTGTGGAAGCGCTATCGGCTATCCATTGCACCACCTGTTCAACCTGCTCAGGCCTCAACAGCGGTGTAACCCGCCCCCTGCTTAACTGTCCCATAAAGGCAGGGATTCTGGATGAGTGGGATCCTGGCTGACCCTCACCAGCACTCATTGTATCCCCACTGGCTTCAACAAGGCCACCAACAGCATTTCCGCGCCCCCGTCCTCGTCCGATTCCGCTAGCCCCCCTCCGCATTTTATTTTTTTTTTGTTACAATATTTTGCCTTCACAGCCGTGTACTAACAGTTCAGACGGTGTGTATGAACACTACGTATATACAATTATTTTGCAAGAGAACGCAAAGTACAGGTGCCAATGAAAAGGCTTTTTTTTTATATATTTCTAGGTACACAGCCGTGTACTAACAGATCAGACGGTGTGTATGAACACTATGTATATACAATTATTTGGCAAGAGAACGCAAAGTACAGGTGCCAATGAACAGGCTTTTCTTTTTAATATATTTCTAGGTACACAGCCGTGTACTAACAGATCAGACGGTGTGTATGAACACTACGTATATACAATTATTTTGCAAGAGAACGCAAAGTACAGGTGCCAATGAAAAGGCTTTTTTTTAAATATATTTCTAGGTACACAGCCGTGTACTAACAGATCAGACGGTGTGTATGAACACTACGTATATACAATTATTTTGCAAGAGAACGCAAAGTACAGGTGCCAATGAAAAGGCTTTTTTTTTATATATTTCTCGGCACACAGCCGTGTACTAACAGATCA
This sequence comes from Rhinella marina, assembly GCA_900303285.1. NCBI lineage: Eukaryota > Metazoa > Chordata > Amphibia > Anura > Bufonidae > Rhinella > Rhinella marina. The sequence goes on from ONZH01031272.1 coordinate 135,924, forward strand.
GACGGTGTGTATGAACACTACGTATATACAATTATTTTGCAAGAGAACGCAAAGTACAGGTGCCAATGAAAAGGCTTTTTTTTTTTAAATATATTTCTAGGTACACAGCCGTGTACTAACAGATCAGACGGTGTGTATGAACACTACGTATATACAATTATTTTGCAAGAGAACGCAAAGTGCAGGTGCCAATGAAAAGGCTTTTTTTTTATATATTTCTAGGTACACAGCCGTGTACTAACAGATCAGACGGTGTGTATGAACACTATGTATATACAATTATTTTGCAAGAGAACGCAAATTACAGGTGCCAATGAACAGGCTTTTCTTTTTATTATATTTCTAGGTACACAGCCGTGTACTAACAGATCAGACGGTGTGTATGAACACTACGTATATACAATTATTTTGCAAGAGAACGCAAAGTACAGGTGCCAATGAAAAGGCTTTTTTTTAATATATTTCTAGGTACACAGCCGTGTACTAACAGATCAGACGGTGTGTATGAACACTACGTATATACAATTATTTTGCAAGAGAACGCAAAGTACAGGTGCCAATGAAAAGGCTTTTTTTTTCATATATTTCTCGGCACACAGCCGTGTACTAACAGATCAGACGGTGTGTATGAACACTACGTATATACAATTATTTTGCAAGAGAACGCAAAGTACAGGTGCCAATGAAAAGGCTTTTTTTTTATATATTTCTAGGTACACAGCCGTGTACTAACAGATCAGACGGTGTGTATGAACACTACGTATATACAATTATTTTGCAAGAGAACGCAAAGTACAGGTGCCAATGAAAAGGCTTTTTTTTTAAAATATATTTCTAGGTACACAGCCGTGTACTAACAGATCAGACGGTGTGTATGAACACTACGTATATACAATTATTTTGCAAGAGAACGCAAAGTACAGGTGCCAATGAACAGGCTTTTTTTTAAATATATTTCTAGGTACACAGCCGTGTACTAACAGATCAGACGGTGTGTATGAACACTACGTATATACAATTATTTTGCAAGAGAACGCAAAGTACAGGTGCCAATGAACAGGCTTTTTTTTTAATATATTTCTAGGTACACAGCCGTGTACTAACAGATCAGACGGTGTGTATGAACACTACGTATATACAATTATTTTGCAAGAGAACGCAAAGTACAGGTGCCAATGAACAGGCTTTTTTTAAAAATATATTTCTAGGTACACAGCCGTGTACTAACAGATCAGACGGTGTGTATGAACACTACGTATATACAATTATTTTGCAAGAGAACGCAAAGTACAGGTGCCAATGAAAAGACTTTTTTTTTAAATATATTTCTAGGTACACAGCCGTGTACTAACAGATCAGACGGTGTGTATGAACACTACGTATATACAATTATTTTGCAAGAGAACGCAAAGTACAGGTGCCAATGAACAGGTTTTTTTTTTTTAATATATTTCTAGGTACACAGCCGTGTACTAACAGGTCAGACGGTGGGTATTTACACCTGGTATACAAAAAGGGTATTGCAGGCACACAGAACCCAGAACACTAGAGCCAAATAAACTGTATTTAAAAAAAAAAAAAAAACAGCCGTATACTGCCAGATCAGATGGTGCATATACACACTAGGTATATAACAGGGTTTTGCAGCCAAAAAGAACGCAGAACAGTAGTGCCAAATATAGTTTGGTATGTAGCAGAGCACCTAATACACCACTAATGCCTCTCTCTGTCCCTACTCCAGCAGCTATCCATGAATACAGCAGCCGTTGTCTGTAAAGTCTATATTGTAGTAAAGCTATCACTGTACTGCACGCTCCTGCCTGTCCAACTGCTAAAACCTGTCTCTCCCTTCTCCAGCCTCTGTCCCTGACTAAGTTCACGCAGCATATGCGTACGAGCAGGAAGAGCTGAGTTTTTAATATTCGAGGTCACATGGTTTTTCCAGCCAATCCATGTAGACGCCGTTTTCGCGCTGCCAGCGTGCTCAGCGTGCCTGTCATACCCCCCCTGCATGGTGATTGGTGGAAAAAGAGCGCCAGGGAAGGTGGGAGGGGAAACGAATTCTAAGTGCGCCATCGCCGTTATACTCGATTGAAATCGAGTATGCCGAATAGCGTAGTATTCGATCGAATACCGGCTCGATCGAACACTACTCGCTCATCTCTATTCATTAACACAATTGACTCTGTACCCCTTGAAACCCATGAACTCACTACTTTACTGCACTTTGAAGGGTTAACTTGCACTATGATTTATGCCATTGTTTACACTTATACTGTTTTATATTGTTGAACTGCATTTTATATGTTTATTGTAATATATCCTGTTCATTTGCACTGTTATTGCACTCTGTTTGCACTGCGGAAAGGGTTAGTGCACAGCCAGCTTATAATGAGAGACTTTCCAGCCTGTGCACTAAGAAGCAAGTCATTTTTGGAGGGAAAAAACAGACACAGTGAACTATTGACTGTTTTCTTTAGCTCTGTCAGAGGCACAATACAAGTCTATGACAGCCGTGAACTGCAACATTGTTTCTACTAGGCTGTGATTTTCCAGCTTCACCCCACCTACTTGAAGGTTCTGGATTAGTTAGAAGCTATATAAAAGTAGGGCATTCAGAGCCTCTAAGTGTCTGTAGATAGGAAACAGTGTTTAGGATGAGAGACTCTTCCTAACTGCACGAGTGACCAAGACAAGGTGCTGAGACAGAGATACAGTGCCTGATTACTATGTCACAGAACCTGGGCCACCAGTCCTTTGGCCAAGGTATCAGCTTTCTGAGAGAGGGACAGGTAGCTCAGGCCTTTCCTCAGCATGCAACCTTCTTCTGCCAGAGAGGAGACTAGAGAAGCCAGAGGTGGAGGGAGGGGGGTGGACAGCAGTTACAGTAACAGGACAAGATAGTGGCAGTAGGAGAAGATGGTAGCAGAGTCAGCAGGTATGTGGCCTCAAGTGGGTGGCAGCATCAGAATAGTGCCTGAAGCAAGTGGCCAGAGGTAACAGGCCATTTTTCACAATGTTGTGGTGTGGCTGCCTGAATGATGTAGTGTGATGCGTCAGGGACTGGTGTGTGGAAATCCTGGATGATCCATGCCTGATTCATCTTTAAAAGGTTAGTCCCTCAACATTTTTGTGTTGAAAGGCAAGTTCTCTTTGGGGTAACTATGCCCCCCCCCCCTCCCGCCGCACTAAACACCCACTCTGATGCCACACTACTGGCCGGACAGGAAAGCTTGTCCAGCATAAACTTGTCCCATTGTGGCAACAAATCAAGTTTGGGTGCCCAGTATTCCATGGGATATTGGATCTGGGGTGGCAGGGTGCAGTCCAAGCCACCACCTACTGGTTAAGGTTCTGCTCCATGACCTGCTGCTGCTGCTGGGTGGTTTCTTCAGTAGGCGGGTGAAGAAAAGTGCTCAGACTTAAGTTGCTGCAGATGGAGCTGGTGCTGCTCCTGCCCTTCACCGCCTCCAGTAGCCATGGCAGTGGAACGTGAGCGCAGAGGGCCCCCCTGCTGACTTTTGAGAATGGGCAATGGTGCACATAGGCAGTGGCCAACTGACTGCATAGGATGTCTTGTAGTTGAGTAGTTCAGTTTAAGTTCCCTCTGGGCAGGTGGAAAAAAGACCCCCATTTCGGAGCACTAGGGAGTGTTTAACATGGTGGAGAGCCCATAGTCATCCCTCTGCCAAATGGTGATAATACGGCTGTCATTATGCAAGCAACTCATCATGCATCTGGCTATTTACACAAGTAACTTGGAGAGACTCCTTTCCTTCATCCCCACTGCAAACTGCCATGGTGTGTCGGGGTTATCTGCCTGGTCTTCCTCATCTCCCTCCAGGTCCTACTGCTCCCCTCCTGTCACTTGTGTAGATAAACCACCCATTTCTGTTAATATTGCTTGTGAGTGAATGTCCTTCTCCTCCTCCTCGTCCACCAGGTGGCTGTGAGATTTAGGTGCCATGTCTCCTGTCCTATGGCCAGCCAGATTTATCTGCTCCATGATGTGAAGGAGTGGAATTAAATAATTCTGACAAATAAAGTGGCCACTTCAAAGGGCCTGAGAAAACAGCAGGCATCATGCATGAGCTGCCACTGGCTATGCAGGGTGCATGGGTCGGCCCACCTCACGCAGCGCCAATAGAATGTTCTTTCTGTTATCGGTGACCATGGTTCCAATCTTCAGTCGGTGTGACTCCGCTTGCCCAGGCAAGCCTGGTGCAGAACAGCATGACACCGCTGTGCTCTGCATAGGTGATATGCTGGAGGACTACCCCAAATTGTGCCTACAGTGGAGGTTGAGGACAAGTTTGAAGATGAGGAAGCAGAGGAAGACATTGGCGCAGGAATCACAGTTTGAGAACGTGGATGTGGCATTGCCGTCATCTGGCCATGTTGCTGGTGTGCTTGAGCGGAAACCACATTTACCCTGTGGTCCGTAAAGGACATATATTGTCCTTGACCATAGTTACAGCTCAACATGTCCATGCTGCTGTGAACTTTACCAGACACCAACAGGCTCAAGTACTGGCCCACCTTCTGCCTAACATACAAGTATGTGTGCAGAGGTGGTACAGTCTGTTTGGATAAGTAGTGACTTCTTGGTACTCTCCACCTTGGCTCACAGAGGTGCAGAGTCAACCATATGGAAAGGGAGGGACTGTAGTACCAGCAACTTGGGCAGGAGCATGTCCAGCTTCTGCACCATTGGATAAGTGCATGCATACTGTTGTGTTTCTACAGTCGCCTCAGTGATCAATTACTGGAGAAATGAGTGACTAGGAGGAGGAGCAGCAGGACCAGTAGACGATGGGAAGGAAACACAGCTCCCTTCTGCTGAGGTATTGGAGCTTGACTGCTGGAAAAGGTTTGTGGGCCGCTAGGAGATGCCTCAGGGTGTATCACAACATTAGCACCACGGTCCAGGCCACTTTATGGTGACGATCCATGTGTTGATGCAGGGCTATGGTGCCAACATTGACACCCTGGCCACGCTTTACCTTCTGCCCACAGATTCTACACACAGCTGTGCTAACGTCCTCCAGCAACTTGATGAAAAATTCCCACACCGGCGAGTACAGCATTTTATCCCCACCACTGCGTGCTGACTGCCTGCCACTGCCTCTATGAACCTGTGCACCGCTAGTTGTTTCTGGACAGGTAGACTCCTGAGTAGCAAACAATCTATCCCAGGCACGTTTGGCTCCAGATCTCACACTGCTGCCACCCTGCTGACTCACGGCCATGATTGCACCCTGCTGGCTCACCTGCTGTCTGACATACAAGCTGCCACCCTCATCCCCTGATGATGAGTCCCCCTCTTCACCTGGCTCCCAGGTGCGATCAGGAGGAGGAGGTGGATCTGTCCACCAAATCTTGGATGGGCAGTAGCTGCTGACTGTCCTAAATAAGTTCGTTCTTACTGAAAGGCAGAACTGGCAGCATACAATGCTTCCCAAGCAGAAGGAACAGATAAAGAAAGAGGCGGGTTCAGGACAGGTGAAGGCACAGAGCTGACTCTTGGGTGGAAGTGTCTGATGTCACTTGAGATGATGTTGAAGACCAAGTCAACCATTCAAAGACAGCTGGGTTTGCTAGTCAAAATACAACCACTGGATGACACTGGCAGCTCTGGCGTGTTGCTGCGACTGCTGCTACCCCCTTTCTGCTGCTGCTACTTCTGCCAGCTCCTGAAACATTTTTGCCACTGCCTGTTCTCTTGGAAGGCCCTGGCACCTCTCTGTCGGACATACTGTATAATAGTAAAATAGCAGTAGCATTAGACTGCTTTTTCACTCCAATTAGAGAATTAAGGCCTAATAGAATTACTTATGTATAAAACAATGTGAACAACCTAAAAGCAGTAGGATTAGACCACTATTTCACCCCAATTACAGACACAAGGCCTAAAGGAATTACTTATGTAAAAAGCAATGTAGACACCCCAAAATCATTTGTATTAGACTGCTATTTTACCCCAATTACTGAATCAAGGCCTAATGATATTACTTCTGTATAAAACAACATGAACACCCAAAAATCAGTAGTACGCTATTTCACCCCAATTATAGAATCAATGCCTAACAGAGTTGCTTATGTATAAAACAATGTGAACAACCTAAAAGCAGTAGGATTAGAATGCTATTTCACCCCAATTACAGACTCAAGGCCTAGTGGAATTACTTGGACATCACAATATCAGTAGTATCAGACCACTATTTCACCCCAATTACAGAATCAAGGCATAATGTAATTCCTTATCTATAACACAAGATGTAAAACCAAATACATGAAAAAATAGAGTGCTATTTCACCCCAATTACAAAAACAAGGCCTAATGGAATTACTTATGTATAAAACAATGTGAACACCCCAAAATCAGTACTATTAGAATGCTATTTCACCCCAATTACAGAAACAAGGCCTAATGGAATTACTTATGTAAAGAACAATGTGAACACCCCAAAATCAGTACTATTAGAATGCTATTTCACCCCAATTACAGAAACAAGGCCTAATGGAATTACTTATGTAAAGAACAATGTGAACACCCCAAAATCAGTAGTATTAGAGCACTATTGCACCCCAATTACAGAATCAAGGCCTAATATAATTCCTTATCTATAACATAAGGTGTAAAAATAGAGCGCCCTTTCACTCCAATAACAGAAGACCTAATGTAATTATCTATAACACAAGGTGTAAAACCAAATACATGAAAAATTATTTAGAGCGCTATTTCACCCCAATTACAGAATCAAGCCATTATAGAATTACGTATGTATAAAACAATGTGGGCACAACAATAGCAGTAGTATTAGACAGCTTATCTGTTAACCAAAGGGGACACTGGTCTATTGGCCCTGCACTCTCCATTTGCTCTCACTAAGTGTGGATAAATTCTCCCTATTACCTCCCAACACTGTCCTTGTACTCTCCCTGAACTGTTCCAAACTAAAATTTTACAAATAAAGTTTTGCTTAATCATTAAAATGCTTATTTTTTTTTTTTTTTTACAAATTAAGGAAAAATAAAAACCCACACATATAAGATATCCATATCCACACAATCATAATAACCATATTGTGTGTGAAACAAAACACAAACGGTATATAGATACACAAAAAAACACCAAATTCTATATTTCCACAGCAAAAAATTCTATAAATTATACCGTGGTTCATACGTATACCCATACAATGACAAAAAATTATATTTCTCCCTCTTAAGACAAGGCCTCAGCCAGCTACATCAATAAAAAAAAAACATAGCTGAAATGCTGAGAGGAAAAAAAGGTTATTGCTGGTTATTGAGGTCTTTTCAGGCCTATTTCAGGGGGTTAAAAAGGCTAAAACTAGATAAAATGATAAATAAATCAATTTGTTCTTGGATAAAAGATTGCAATTGTTAACCTCTGTTATTACATTCCTGTATGTGCAATGCATATGGATTGTCAGAATAACCCTTGCAGGGCACAGCTGTGCATTAAGCTAACAGAGGAAACAGCTGTGTTTATCTAGAGATGTCCTTAAACTTTGTCATGTTTGTGAACTAAGATTCTGACATATGAGATGTATATGGTCATTGCATTTGTTATTACCTTTTGAAACAGTGGCTTCAATCAGATCTTTTTGAATCAATTCATTAACAAATCGTAATCATTCTGAATTTCACAAAAATTCATCTGCAAAACAAATATGAAGATTTTTTTATTTGCTTCTGACGAATTTGCGTAAAAATGGCACACATTTTACTGAGAACATGAGGGAGGAAGAAAATGGAAGATCCCATGACGATGAGATGAAGCGGGGGGGGGGGGGGGGTTTGCCCTGACAGCCTGGATTAACCAATTAGGAGACAGTGGACAGGCTGCTCCTGAGGCTCCTTGTGACCTGGAAAGGTGGCGTCTGACAAAAAGCTATTACAGACAAAAGCCACTAATGTAGTGTACTGTAATAGAGGCACTATAGGGAGAGAATGAGGATATATAATTGGGTATATTTTAGTAAATTTGATCAGGGAAAGGTTTAGGGGAAGCTTTGAGGGAGTGAGGGGCTAGTCACACTGTGTTTAATACAGTTGATGCTGGCAGCTAGTTCTGCATTATGAAACCCATTACAAAACCCCCAGCAAGAAAAAGTAATTTTTTTTCTGTATTTGAACAGACAGCTTAAAAAAACCTCATACTGTAGGTGCATTGGCTTATTGCCAGTACACAATAACATTCTGCTGCAAATGCTGAGCAAGTGCACGTTGTATTTTCTTCCTAAAAACTTTTAAGTGTATTATATCTGGTTTTAACCGCGTTGCATTATAGCAAAAGCATTTTACAGAAAATACACAATTTTTATACCCTTGTTATTGAATGCATAGTTCAAAGACATTTTATAGCAAACATTACATTGTTATAACTGTGTTTGCGAGCACACTAATGCATCAGACGGTGTAGTTCAAAGAAATTTCACCACAAAAATTGCATTGTTATAATATACCCTTATTAAATGCATAGTTTAAAGACATTTTACTGCAAATATTGTGTTGTTATATCTGTGTTATTGAACTGCATTACTGCATCAGACCTTGTAGTTAAAATGCATTTCACTCCAAGAATTGCATTGTTATACCCATGATGTTAAACGCTTAATTCTAATGCAAACATTGCATTGCTATATCCATGTTATTCAACACATTACTGCATCAGAAAGTGTAGTTCAAAGACATTTCAATATTCAATAAATATTGAATGCATAGTTTTAACGCAAACATTACATTGCTATATCTGTGTTATCAAATGTATTACTGCATCAGGTCGTGTAATAATTCAAAGACATTTCATCACTGTTAAATCAGTGATGTCAAGTATATAGTCCAAAGACATTTATATCCCTGTTAATGAACGCATAACTCAAAGAAATTTTACTGCAAACATTGCATTAGTACCAAAGTAAATTATCAATACTAGTGTGCAATGTGTTTGTAGAAGGAAAGGGATGTTTAAAGGGATTATCCTGGAAAAGATAATGATGACGTATCCTCAGGATAGGTCATCAATATCAAATCAGCGGGGTCCATGTCCCAGTATCCCCTCTTTTCAGAGCCGGAGCTCTGGTGAGCGAAGACAGCTCCCGGCAGCTTTCCAAGGACAGCACAGTCCATTGTATAGTTACAGTTCTTTGTATTGCAGCTCATCCCCATTGACTTTAGTAGGGCTGAGCTGCAACTAGGCCATGTGACCAATGTACAGTGATATCACTAGCCTAGGAAGATCCTGAGGTGCTCAAGGCCTCTTCTAACAGCTGATTGATAGGGGTTCCGGGTGTTACACCCCTGCAGATGACCTATCTTTTCCTGGATAATTTATTTTTGCCTGTCTTTAATTTACAGAGAACACACTTCTAATCTGTGTATCAAACCCATGACTTTACATTTATAAGAAAGCTGTGACTGTTGATTTATAGGCCTTGTAATAAAATGTCTAGAAAACGGAGATGTACCGCCTGAACACCCAAGTTTAGTCATGTGTGGATTGTGGCCTTTCTCTGGCACATGCTGTCTTCCTTGAAACTATGGACTTCTGCGTAGCCAGGTTGGAAAAGTATGCACTGTCTGTAGTGCCTTGCCCAGCCTCCAGTGTCATTCCAGAGAGGGTTTACAGTATGGCAGATGGCATTGTGACGCTAAAATGGACAAAGTTGTCCTCTGCCATTGTGGCAGAATGAATGAGGCATGGATCCTTAAAGATTTGAGGATACATCCTCCTGGGGCCAATGAACAGATCTGCCCTTGCTGACAGTGCCCCATCACGCCACTGCATCTTTCTGCCTACCTACCATCATGTTCTGTAAGATACAGCTGTTGCTGCTGCCATCATGCCATCATGTTCTATACCATATGACTGCTGTCACCGCAGCTGCTACTCCCTGCTGCTAACTCCCCTACTGCCACTGTAATTACCCTTAGTGCCGCTTCCGTTACCGCTATACAACCAGCATTACTATTACCCCTAAAGAGCCGCACACACACTTCTACTGCCTTGTCTACTGCTGCCACTACTATTGCAGCTACATACTACTATTACCCTCCCTTTTCCACATACACACTGTACTGCTTCTGCTCCCAATTAAAAGGAAGAATTTTTTCAGGCTTGTTCAGAACAAGCCATTCATCCTTCTGACAATTAACATTTGTGTTTATAAAAATGGGCATGCATTCTGTCCCCGTTAATGCATAATTTATGAATGCTTGTGCAGAACAAGCCACCATTTCTCATTACATTAACATGTATGTGGGTATACACAGGGGATGGAACATTCCGTCATTAAGGCATAATATTCGGACAATTGGTCACAACAAGCCACTGTGTTTTTCCCTTAACATTGTGTGTATTTAAACACCATCTACCCCCAATAAGGGACATTTTTGGAAAGGTTCTAATATGAAAAAGCATGACATATGCAGCGGTTTGTTAACATTTACCATACATTTACCCATAGCTATATATGTCAGTGTCACTATTTGACATTACTTGCTATTGCTGTCATTGTGTTCACAGCTTAAAGAGGGGGGGGTGAGCAAGATAAAAAAAAAACTAAAATATATATAAAAAATCTTAGTCCTAGAGAACACAACATGTCATATATCAAGTTTCAGGCCATTAGGAGCGTATTTGATTTGTGTAGAATTGATTCAGACATTCAATCAAATTTTTTTTTTAAATTGGACAAAGCGGACACAAAACAAATTTCAAGAAGTTTGCTATCTTGAATATAGAACATTAAGGGTGATTGCCAAAAGCATCACCAACTAGGGAGCTCATGCACATCTGTTCTTTATCTAGAAACATCCTCTATCAAATGAGCAGCTCTGAGATAGAAATGATGGAGCATTCAAAAGGTCACGGAATAAACCTCAGGTAAATAATTTAGGAATTTTCTCACACACACTTCCAGAGTTAACAACAAGAAGACAAAATGTTTTCCTTTTAATAGTAAATCCGAGTAAATCTATAACTGGTGTTATATTTAGAACTGTACTATATAGAGGAAGTTTCAAGTCAACTTCCGTATATTTGGTACCACTTTAGCATGTGCTCTACCATCTTATTGCTATTTTAGTGCATTTACTACCAGCTTACTGTACATAATTACTTTAACTTTTCACACAACAATCTTAACTCTATGGTAGAGGGGTGCTGTGGATAGTATGCCTAATTGGCATGAATACTGTCTTTAATTGGTATGGACAGTGTACCCAATAGGTAGATAGTGTCCCTAGTTGGTGTGGATAGTGTTCCTAATAATTGTGGATAGTGTCCTTGATTCCCGTAATAAGCATGGAGAGTATCTCTAATTGCGATTAACACTGTCCCTAATTTCCATCAATAATTAGCATGGATAGTGTCCCTAATTAGTGCAAATGGTGTACTCAATTGTCATGGTTTTTATAATGTCTCTAATTGGTGTGGATACTGTCCCTATCTGGAGAGGATAGTGTACTTAATTGGTGTTGATAATATCCTTAAAGGGACTATCCCACGAAAAATATTCTACAGTTTTCAAACCAGCACCTGGATCTGATTACTTCTGTAACTGGATGTGATTGAAAATTTAACATAGCCACTAAGTTATCCAATAAAATGTATCTGTATAGCACCACCTGATGTTTGTTTTTTTCTTATTTCTTTGACCTGCTCACTGAGATGGCCACACATGCTCAGTTTCATCCTACAACTGCCTCCTGAGCTGTGATAGGGAGAGCAGAGACACGCCCCCTTAGCTGCAGCAGAAAAGACATTCCCCTTGAGCTGTCAGTCTGGTATAAATCTAGCAAAGCAACAAATAGTGAGATATCAGGAAACATGTGAGGTACAGGGCTGGTTCTAGCTTTGTTAGAAAGAGATTGTCATGTACTATATGATTTACATTTTTACATTAGTCATGAGATAACCCGTTTAATTGGCGCTGATGGTATGGCTAACTGGCATTGATCCCCAATTATGATGGACAATACATAGGCATATGCTGCATGTACAAACTCTGCACATCTTTTAACTTTTTATTTAATTTTAACTTTTAATTTAAAATTTTTTCATCTAAGACTGGCTTTCATAAGATTTTTAGCCATAAACATTATTTTGTTTGCTTTTTATATCACATTTTGATTCAGAATTGCATAAAGGCATCCACATAACTGTAAACTGCTAGGTCATTTATTGATAAATTTCTTTATATCACCAGAGCCAAGTAAACAGAGACTAGTGAGGGACTAGGAAAGCACTGGCACAAGAGTGGGAGGGGGTTGGTAAGGTAACACACCTTTTGTTATTTTATACCATAGTCAATAGTTTTGAAAAAAAAAAAAAAAACATGTGGCTGGAAACCCCTTCTTATGTCGACTCTTACTACTACATACCAGACGATAATAGCCCACTCTTGGAGCTGTCAACAGCTAACACCTGAAGATTCTTTCACGGATAAGGCAACTGAGGTTAATTACTTCCTAAGATGTAGACAGTCCTTAACTGAATATCTTATCTAACACTGTTATCATACCATGAGAATGAAGCTCAGCCTTAAAAATTTACAGAATATCCACAATATTAAAAAAAAAATAAACTTGTGCTAATTTGGCACCTGATGTTTAGCACTTTTTTATTGATAGGTTGTACTAAGCCTGGAGAATAAGTGAATATGTAGTGATCAAAAGTGCCTTGGTAAACGCCACTCTGTTTACTGAAAGGATGATATTGGAGACTCAGCACAGCAGAGGGGCCAAAAGTTTGGTAACATGCTTTTAAAGAGAAAATGTCACTTGATTTTTACACTCCCAGCTAAATCATCACCCTGCACGAGTCCTTGCAATGTTATGCGCGAGCTACTGCAGTCCTGGTATGTAAATTAAGTCTGCTGGGGCCTGACTACCTCACTCTGTGTAGGACACCCCCTTCTCTTCCTCCAGGCTGTAATCTCGCACATGCTCCGTTCTCAAACAGTTGAAGCATGTGCAGTGATTCTTTTGAGTCATTTGCCCTTCTATACCGGGGCATAACTATGTGTTTCTCCATTAGAGGGGCAGCAGCCAGTGCTCTTCCTTAGATACATACACGTCCCACCACCAGCTGCAGCAACGGGCCTTTATACCCTATAGTCTGACTTCTATCCTCAGCGCTGCCCTACTATAGTGCAGTACTGGACACAGGAGTCATAGTACTTGCATTCATCCACGCCAAGGAGAAATCTCTGCTGGCCCTGCCTCCTTGTCTGATCCTTCAAGCCAGAGGAGAATGTGGTTGTCAAGGAGGAACTTGGCTGCTCTGCAGCAGGAGGGGAGAAGACGACAGTGAGACCAGAAGGATGGAACCGAGAAAGAGACAAGCATGGAGTACAAGACTACAAGGAAGTGGAGACAGGCTGCATATTGTATGTGTCCCCACTACTAACTTCATGTATCCTGACTACTGACTGTACACTGCATTTGTCCTCAAAACTGACTATATACCATATACTGTTTCCCCAAAACTGACTGTATACTATACACTCTATGTGTCCTAAAAACTGACTATATAGAATATACTGCATGCGTCCTCACTACTTACTATAAACTGCATATGTCCTCACTACTGATCATATACTATATACTGCATGTGTCATAACTACTGACTATATGCTATATATTGCATGTGTCCTCACTATTGACGATACACAATATATTGCACGTGTCCTCACTACTGACTATATACTATATGTGCCCTCACTACTATGTTAGTACTACTATGTATGTACTATATACTGCATATGTCCTCACTACTAACTATATAATATATACTGTATGTGTCCTCACTACTGACTGTATACAATATGCAGTGGCCAAGTTTAGGGTGGCCCCAACGCTACGCTGTGTGCCTCAGACAACGGCGAGGTGTCACCAAGTGTTGCTGCTCTCCAGAAGGTATGGTAAGGCATGGTGCACCCCAATGGGAAATAATTCCAGAGAGTCAGGGTCTTCAGTAAACCAGTGTTATTCTTTACTGGAGGAATACAGGTGCAAAACAATACAGTCGAGGCATTGGGCTGGCTTCTCCAGTCTCCTCCCAGGTAGAGAAAGGGTTTGATGCTGAGGAAAGGCCTGAACTAGCTGTCCCCCTCTCTTTCTCAAAAGGCTGGTACCCTGGTCAAAGGCTGGATGCCCATGGTCTGTAACTTAGTAGTCCAGGTGGCTCCTTGGTCACAGGGCTGGTGACTCATGGTCTATGGCTCAGCGTCCCCATCTCAGCGTCTTCTTCTGGTCACTCTTGTAGTCTGGCATAGTCTCCCCCTCCAATCACTGGTCCCTAACTACAGAACATTAGGGGCTCTGACTGCTTTCCTTACATACAGTTTCTAGCTAAACTAGAACCTTCTAGTGGGAGGGGTGGAATGGAAAAACTAGGCACAAACAGATACAAAGTTACAACTCCTGTCTGTCATAGACTTACATTAGTGCTTCAATAATTCTCAATGGCAATGACACAGCAGTTTTCCCAGACACAAACACATTTTCACACATAACAACAGCTGAACCAGACATTCCAAAGGTCTACACTATACACTATGTTATCTGTGTTGTTACATAAGACGTCAGGTGACATCTAATACATTATTTCTACTCAGAGAGTTATCACTATTTTTACTGTGGTGTTATATAGCACTGAAGGCAACATCTACTACAGAGATCAGCAACCTTCGGCACTCCAGCTGTGGTGAAACTATGACTCCCAGCATGCATACTTACTTGGCTGTTCACAGAACTCCCATAGAAGTGAATGGGTCATGCTGGGAGTTATAGTTTCACAATAGCTAGAGTGCCGGAGGTTGCTGACCCCCTGATCTACTATGTTATTGGTACTCAGAGAGTTATTACTTTGTTATCTGTGGTGCTACATAGGACTGCAGGTGACATATACCACATTGTTTGTACTCAGAATTATCACTATGTCATCTGTGGTGTTACATAGGACTGCAGGTAACATCTCTCACTTCCCCCAATACCTGTACACTGGGATGTTCCTTAACTTATTATCTTGCTGCCTGCACAACATATGCCCCCACTGATCATCACACTGAGCAGAACGGTGTCTCAGTGGTTAGCACTGTTGCCTTACAACACCTTGGTTCTGAGTTTGAATCTGACCAAGAACAACATCTGCATGGAGTGTGTATGTTCTCCCCGTATTTGCGTGGGTTTCCTCTGGGTACTCCGGTTTCCTCCCACACCATTGATACAGGGAGGAGGAGACGGACGTGTTACTCAGGGCTGTGAGTTGGCCAATCACAGTGGAGAGCGCCACAGCCAGGGTGAAAAAATGCTTGCCTTCCCCCAGATGCGCTCCGCTAAGATTGACCATGTCACAGCCAGGGAGAAGGAGATGCCCCATAAGGAAGAGGGCCGTCTCCTGTATGCCAATCCATACCGATCATATGGATTGGCATACAGGGAGGGAAACCAGAACGGGATGCACAGTGGGGGAATGGAGCAGCCCATCAGACAGAAAATAAGTGTGAGGACATCTCCTCAATGTGGTCCTCTTTAAACAGGGTATATCTGTTAGAGAGCATTTTATAATATAAAATACTTCATGAGATTTTTTTACTTACTGTATAATCCACCTATAAGCATTTAGTAATTTTGTAAATATAAATGTCCATACAGAATGCAATATTTATGAAGTCAATAGCCCACTTTTTCCTGTATTACTGCCTATGTTCAGAATTGAGCAAGGTATAACTGCAATAAAACACACATAACATTACTATGTTATGGAGCATCCTTTTATTTCAGGGGCATTTGCCTATCATCCATTTGCTATTTCTGACAACCTTAGTCACGGATCACTTATGGGGGACAAATGATGAAAGAACCTTAAGTAGGTTTTTGAAAAGTGGCATGCACATTCTTGTTGGAAACCTATCCTCCTTTTCACAAAGTATATTTAAGGACAACATGAGTGCCATCAGTTGTAGCCTTCTCAGGTGATATGCCTCCTGAGGTGGGTGTAAATGGCCTCTTGACCTTTTGCTGTAGTTCATAGACACTAGGAAATTTAATAAAATACCAACATTGCCTTAGTCAAGCATGAAAACACTTGGGAGGACAAGTCATCAACAAAAGTGAAAATGTCCAGAAGGTATCCTACAGAGAGGTTTGCACCATGAGTTTGTAGTAAGTCAGGAACATGCAAAGGAAACATTCTTTAATCTAGATTGCAATGTACAGTATTTTAATTTTATTTTTTCTTATATAGTCTTTATTTTGTCATTTGGAGATAATACTAAGTGTTCATATTACTGTATACATACATCTGCATGCAAAATCATCGGTATTTTGTTAACGTCAATAACTTTTGAAAAAACTTTTTATATATCATAGAGACATATCAAAAGTTTTGATTGGTGGGGTTTGAGTGTGGATTAAAGCTACAGGACTGGACAAGAGCAACAGACACTCACCTATCTCTATATGGCCTACAGAAGGAGAGAAAAAGGCAAGAAGTTTCAGAAATCTGAATGAGTATTGGAGTCAGTAATATATCCTGCTACCTAGGCTATTTAGACTTTACTTCAGTGAGGCAAATACTGTTAAGACACCCTTCATACTTGGACATGACTTGGCCAGTCTTACCTTGAAAAACTAGAGACTAGAAAAGGATAGAGAGGAAATAGTATGAGTGTTTCCATCATTGCTCAAATCTATACAAAACCATCTAGGAAGATTCACACTGTGTATTTCAGGAACTGTGTGTTTGCTATTGTTGGATGTACTACAATCCTCATTCTGCACCTGAGTAAAGAGAAACATTTGCTGTCTGGCCTGATTTCTGACTCCTGCACCATACGCTAGGCATTGCACTGTAACAACCAGAGCCAGTATCACTCCCATCTACTATATAGAGTATGCAATAGAACAGAAGGACTATGTAAAAAAGCAGCACATCCCACGTACATAACATATAATAATCTTTATTATAGCCACAGCAAAACAACAGTTAAAATATTGTATACAATAAAGGAGGACCTTATATCTGTCCCTACTTATAAATGCACCCAATTATTAATAAGAATGATAGTTATACCTAGGCAACCCAAAAATAGAAAAATACATTCCAGCAAAATGGCTGACATGATATCCAATAACAAAGATAAATACCCAATCAGGATAATGAAGGTGTTGGGGTTAATCCGATTTGACAACATGCTTGAATTGTTACGTTATATGTTTTTGCTAAATTGTCAAGTGGTGCCAGGCCACCGGAGTTGAACATCCATTTTCACTGTTTCATTTCAATTTTATTTTGTTTTCTCTTTGATACTGCTGATGATAAAACTACTAAGACACTGAATTCTAAAAATAGAAGGAACTTACTGGGTGAGGTTATGTTACAAAAGCTGTTTTAGCACATGGGATAGACTCTTCACTTTCATGCTGCGATGTAAAAAGGCTACTGACTGCTATGACATGCAATTTACAAAGAAACAAGACTCAATCCAAGTGCAATATGTTACTTCTATCTAAGAAGCAACATTACATAAAAGCATTACATGAA
Organism: Rhinella marina; assembly: GCA_900303285.1. NCBI lineage: Eukaryota > Metazoa > Chordata > Amphibia > Anura > Bufonidae > Rhinella > Rhinella marina. The sequence goes on from ONZH01031272.1 coordinate 153,505, forward strand.
GAACGTACAAAATATTAATTCCACTTTGAATTTTGAGAATTAGCAGTTTGCAGGCATGGGGACTTTATTTTAACTACGGGTCATTCACTTAGCTTATGAACATACTTTTCTGTAAATGGTCCTCCAAATTTTAGTTCCTTTTTATCAACATCTAGGCAAAATATGATGGAAAACTCTTTCACTTTCTCAAGGTCATAATATTAATCATTAACCATCTTAACTGTTTTACTGGAAATTTCCAGGCTTGTCATGTCCCAGTAACCTCTGCTGAATTTTCTCATGCATGTCAAACTTTCCAGTAGGGTTTATTTTAAGGGAATGTGTCACCAAATTTATTTTTCTGCCAGTTAAAACCAGATAGCAACACATATCCTTTTTTTCAATCTGTTTTTATTTTCTGATTGTAATTTTTTTTCTATTTCCAGAACATGATTATGGAGGCTGCTATATTGCCTGAGCTGTTCTTATTACCCCATACAGTATAATGTCTACGTGTAGCCAAAAAGTATTTTTCTTCTAAATGGGTATTGATCGCGATATACACTCACCGGCCACTTTATTAGGTACACCTGTCCAACTGCTCGTTAACACTTAATTTCTAATCAGCCAATCACATGGCGGCAACTCAGTGCATTTAGGCATGTAGACATGGTCAAGACAATCTCCTGCAGTTCAAACCGAGCATCAGTATGGGGAAGAAAGGTGATTTGAGTGCCTTTGAACGTGGCATGGTTGTTGGTGCCAGAAGGGCTGGTCTGAGTATTTCAGAAACTGCTGATCTACTGGGATTTTCACGCACAACCATCTCTAGGGTTTACAGAGAATGGTCCGAAAAAGAAAAAACATCCAGTGAGCGGCAGTTCTGTGGGCGGAAATGCCTTGTTGATGCCAGAGGTCAGAGGAGAATGGGCAGACTGGTTCGAGCTGATAGAAAGGCAACAGTGACTCAAATTGCCACCCGTTACAACCAAGGTAGGCAGAAGAGCATCTCTGAACGCACAGTACGTCGAACTTTGAGGCAGATGGGCTACAGCAGCAGAAGACCACACTGGGTGCCACTCCTTTCAGCTAAGAACAGGAAACTGAGGCTACAATTTGCACAAGCTCATCGAAATTGGACAGTAGAAGATTGGAAAAACGTTGCCTGGTCTGATGAGACTCGATTTCTGCTGCGACATTCAGATGGTAGGGTCAGAATTTGGCGTCAACAACATGAAAGCATGGATCCATCCTGCCTTGTATCAACGGTTCAAGCTGGTGGTGGTGGTGTCATGGTGTGGGGAATATTTTCTTGGCACTCTTTGGGCCCCTTGGTACCAATTGAGCATCGTTGCAACGCCACAGCCTACCTGAGTATTGTTGCTGACCATGTCCATCGCTTTATGACCACAATGTACCCAACATCTGATGGCTACTTTCAGCAGGATAATGCGCCATGTCATAAAGCTGGAATCATCTCAGACTGGTTTCTTGAACATGACAATGAGTTCACTGTACTCAAATGGCCTCCACAGTCACCAGATCTCAATCCAATAGAGCATCTTTGGGATGTGGTGGAACGGGAGATTCGCATCATGGATGTGCAGCCGACAAATCTGCGGCAACTGTGTGATGCCATCATGTCAATATGGACCAAAATCTCTGAGGAATGCTTCCAGCACCTTGTTGAATCTATGCCACGAAGAATTGAGGCAGTTCTGAAGGCAAAAGGGGGTCCAACCCATTACTAGCATGGTGTACCTAATAAAGTGGCCGGTGAGTGTATATTATTATCACAATAAATTTCTTAATATCGTTATCATGGGAATATTTTGTACATTACCCAACCCTACTCTAAAGTGCTTCCATACAGACAATCAAAGCATTGCTACTGAAATCTTGTCTTTTGCATGTATTGTATATTGAATACAGACATAACATAACATAAAGAGGCAGACTTCACAGCCTGTCTCTTCTCTTCCTGCGCACTGCCTACCTACATTGAATATATACATATCACTGTTTTGTACTGAAAAACTGAACCTTCTACCTGTGTCAATGTGTGTAACACTTACTGTCAACACTGATTGCTAACAGTCCTGCTGGCACTCACTAACTAACTAGCTGCCAGGATGAGCCGGGAAGCTGAGGGAGAGTCGATCTTTCAGAGATTAGTGATGACAGTAAATGTTAGACCCTGGAGCATAGGTAGAAGGTATAGCTTTTCAGTTACTGGTGTCTGTATTCAATGTACGGTACACATTGAAGAGGGAATTTCCTTGGCAACGTTCAGTTAGATAGGGAACAGTTTTGAGGCTGTTATTTAATAAAAGTTTTCAAACTTTCCTAATAAAGTATAATCCAAAAATTCATAAGATCACTTTCGCTAGACTTAAAAAAGAAATGTAAACAACACTTACACTTTAAGATGTATATTGTGTATTCCAGACTAGGGATGAGCGAATCGACTTCGGATGAAATATCCGAAGTCGATTCGCAAAAAACTCTGTTCTAATACTGTACGGAGCAGGAGCTCCGTACAGTATTAGAGTGTATTGGCTCCGATGAGCTGAGGTTATTACTTCGCGAAGAAATTGATTTTTACTGTAAAAAAACATTTCCCGAACGTGGGTTCGGTTCCAAGGTACCATCCGAAGTTGATTTGCTCATCCCTATTCCAGACAGCTTAACTGTGTTCTTTATTTTACTTATGTGTACGCCCTTTTAACGTTTTACTTTGAATTTCATTTTTAATGCTATTAGCACATGGGTTTCAGTAAGTTTCTTTATCAATTCTAATATGCTTACTTTTATAATTCTCCACCAGTTCTCTGCAGCTTTCTGTCCACTATGAACACCTCATCACCTCTCCAACCAGCTGCAAATGTCAGATTATCACAATGTGATAATAAAAGGAAGCTGTAAGGTGAGAACAATGCCACATAAAAGGCTCCTTTACACTGCCCAATATTTGGACAGATGATCGCTCACGAGTGTTTGTACTAACTCTTGTTAGTGTTAATTGTTCATTTAATGGTGCCGCTGGTTACCCGCTGAATGAGCAAAATGCTTGTTTATCGTGTAATAGATCGTTGGTACGATCACCTAAATTATCTTTTTTGCTGCCCACAAACAGTATGTATGGGGACAAGAGATGGCCATACTGTGGAGGAGATCGCTGCATATATATGTAGCGGTCACCTCCACTGATGACAATCATCTGCTCCATCAAGCAGTGTAAATCGTCCTTTAAAAGGTAAGTATATTAAAATATTTTTACCATCTTGAGACATGATTTTAGGGGGACCGATAGCTCCTTCAATATTGTATACCTATGGGTAGAAGTTCTATGTTGTCAATAGTAGTTGGGATTTCTATAGATGTACTCTACAGAAAACAGTTTTACAGAATTTTTTACACCTTGACACCACAGTAGCACCAGGTCATTGGTGTGTAAGGAGAGTGAAGACCAATTTACCACACAAAAAGATCTGTATTATAAATGTATACGGTAGTTGGTTGGTCCAGGTACAAATTTTGCATTTGGGATTGATAGCTTTAAACTGCACATCTAGTTACTACTATCTTGCTGGCAGTTCAATAAGCTATCCAATGTACAGTAAGTGACTTTATAAATTTTATATAGTCAAGTAGAGATGTTGAAGTTAAATGCAGATACTGTTGAATTTTTAAGCTCTGAGTTGAACTACCCCATTAAGTGTTTTTCATTACAACTTTATCAGTGGTTATTTAAGTTTCAACACTTAGATTTTGTTGATCTTAAATGGAGTCTATCAGCAGTCTTGAACAGCCAAAACTGCTGATAGCTAGAGATTAGCAAATCTTCAAAGATTTGCTTTGGCGAATATTCGCAGAATTTTTTAAAAGATTCGCCTCAGATAAGATTCGATTCGGTCCAAATTGCGTTAAAAAATATTTGTGTTCTGCGAACATTTCTGTGAATACGTACGCATGAGTGTAAAAAGTGCGTACGAAGCTTTAGCGTATTATTGTCTAGGCCCACACAAATAACGAACATACAGTAAAAGTACGCTACTTAACTGAATAAGTACGCATTAGCGTACAAATGATCAGATGCGTAGCATTAGCGTACAAAATACAGTATAAACATACCTTTTGTGGAGCTTTTATTATCAGGAGTAGTGTGAATATGCAATGGAGACAGAGCTTCACTGTGAAGTGTTCTCTGCTCTTTGCACTGAGCTGCTTCACAGCCCCTCCCTCTACTTTCAATGACATCTATAACATCCAACCAGGAGACCACTACATGTGTTACTCAAAGTAGATCAGTGGGTTTGTGAAGCAGCTCAATGCAGAAAGCACTTCACAGTAAAGCTCCACCTCCAGTGCACTGAAGGAGCATACTAAAAGTTCACATTCTCAGTACTCCTGGTAATAAAAGCTCCACAAAAGGTATATTTTCATTGTTTGCCCCATCCCCCACCAAGTAATGTTAGAAGTTTGGCATTATCAAAACTGCTGACAGATCCCCTTTTAAAGGGATTCTGCCAACATTTACTCATGTATCAACAGGATATGTGAGGTCCCAACACTGGGTACTAGTAAGAGTGTGTATGGTGAGTTGGTTGGGCGTACACATTGACACTCAATTAAAAACACTTTGGGAGTTATGGAAATTTGGAGCTATTTGTAGCACTCTAACAATTAAACATAGATCTCCTATACATTGGACAGAATAAAAATATCTAGCATTAAAGAAACATGACATTGAATGGATGACATCAAGTATTATTTGCTTGAATATCAAACAAAAGGCTGCTAAATTTCTAAAACAGATCTCTCCCCTCTATAACCCCCAATGAAGATATTGTTTTTTTCAAAGCCACATCACTTAGTGTATTTTTAGTTAAAAAAAAACACCAAATTTACTTCTACAGATGACATATCTAAAGCTTGTCCTCATTCTACAAAAACTCATAGTGGTGGTTTAATACTGAAAACTCTGTGTAACCATAATATGATTGTCTAGGGCTATTTGTGTAGACATAATAAAGACACGGCTATGGAGAGTACAGCAGTCTGGCAGTGTGCACAAGAGGATTTGTATTGTTACAGAATTTTTAAGTGTAATTGTGCAAATGTAAACAGGCTAAGGCAGGAATCCCCTGACGTACATTATTTAACTCTACTGTTTACCAGATAGAGCATACTACCCGCATATCTGCACCCTCCTCTTGACTTGCATTTGGAAAATATGTATCTTGTCTTACTGTAGTTTTGATTAAACAAATGTCTTTTAAAATATCTCTGTTGTGTTTCCATGGCAATAATGTAAAAAGTAATGTAAATGAATGCAACAGATATTGATCTGTAATTTATATAGTTTAAAAAGATATGTGAGAAGAAGTGAGAGGTAACGCAAGCGGAGCTTACACAAGATACATTAGAACCTAGAGAAGGTCATTAATTGCACCACTGTTTGCTTGGATAAACACGTATAAGAAAGTAAGCAAACCCGTGAAAGATGTATAGCAAAGTATGACAGCTCTCAATAATTTTATAGATCCTGTAGTCCCAAATATGTTACTTGTTTAATTGTGCCGAGAACTATGGAATGTATAAGCTAGACAGTTGTTCGATGTTCTTCTGTATGTTACAGGCAGTGACAGAAGACTGTTATTGCTGAAGGTTTTATTCTGTCTATAAATGTCCTCTAAATGACATGTCTAGAGGTGAGCAAATCCCTTCTAAACTAAAAAAATGTGTCTCAAATTTCCCCTAAATTCGGATTCCGGTCAAATCTGAATCTTTGGTGATTGGATTTGGTCAAGTCTCTCAAAATGGTAGCCACACATTTGCCAAAAAAAGAATAATTTGTAGGCTACGGTATATTTAAATTTAAAAATAAAATCAGACAGTTGTGTGTTTTTAAACACTGTTCGTTACCATCGGCTGCCCTGCATTTACCCATAGCCATGTATGTCACAGTCACTTTGACATTATGAATGCTGTTTTGGAGTTAAAGAGTTTGAAAGGGGTTGATGCAGTCCTAGCAGACCTCAGAGTGTCATGCATGACTTTTAGGACAATCTAAGCATTTTTTGATTCTGGATAAATGTATTCATACCTGAATAAAATCTGCCAACCCATTTGTCAAATCTACCAAACCCGAAATTAATTTCAAGTATACAGTGTCAATATTAAGACATCCTTAGATATCAAAGACAAACATCACTGACTCTGATGCTAACCCAGATGCTGACTCTGACCTTCACTCTGACCCTGATGCTGACTCTCATGATGATGCTGATATGTGACCATTCAGTTTGTAGGGTAATCCAAACATGTTTACTTGCTATTATTTTCTTAATTTGCTAAATTATGCATATAACAATTCTGATTGGCCAACAGATTGGGCCCAGCCCCGTGTATTCGCTGAGATTTATGAGGAGATTTATAAAAACTGGTGTAAAGGAAAACCATGTATAAATGAAATAATCCACAAAAGAATTTCACATCTGTCTTCACTGGTCTGTGTCAGCATCAGCAGGCTGATCTACTCTCTAGCTCCATCTATCTTGTGCAGTGGAGTATTGTCATAGAAGGGAGGTGTACTGTCACTCACAGAGCAGAGACTGATGATGACCTAAGGCTGACGTTGGCCAGTGAAGACTATAAGATGTGAAAGTCAGACATCATTTGCGATTGTAATCTGAAACGTTGCTAGCTCTAAATCTTTTCTAGTTCGAAAATTAACAAAAGAGATTCCTGAAGGAGTCTGAGGACATTATCAAAAGTTTTATAGCTACCTAAGTTTCAGATTTCAAACTGTCTTTCACATCTGTCTTCACTGGTAAGTGTCAGCCTAAGTGTCAGCATCAGTCTCTGCTCTGTGAGTGACAGTACACCTCCCTTCTGTGAATACACCACAACCAAATGTACAACACTATGGAGGGAGTTTATCATGTTTGGTGGTTTTGGTGTCAGTTTTAAGTCTGTCTTTGCTTTGTGAGGTTGACACAAATTTATGAAATGGTGCACAGTAATAATATATTTGGCCCAAGTGCAATGTGGTGTACACCGATGTCTGTAGAAGTACACCAGGTGGTTGCCTGGTGTGGAAATGCAATGTTTTAAAAGTTGCGCATTATAAATGAGATAAGCCATCAATATTAAAGTCCCAGTGACCCCTCTAAAGAGAATTGCATCTACAAAGATGAGAATATTTTCCATCATTCTCAGTGACACATAGATACATAGTCACATGCTTAAAGGAGTTGGCCACTTTCTGGTTACTTTTGACCAATGTGTAGGTAAGATGACTATATGACACTTACTAATATAGTCTTTGTTGATATTGTGTGCCGTTTGCTGCATTTCATAAGTCATGTCCCCTTCTTGGGCAAACTTTCTGTGCTGTCCACACAGAAGATTTGTCCATAAGATGGCCGCTGATGGAGGGCCATTTAGTTAGGCAAAAATAAGTCCAGGCACATCACTCAGCCTTCTCCACTCAAAGGCACCACATCTGCCATATGCACTTGTAATGGTGAGATTGTGGTTAAATGTAGGAGACCGAGTGATTTGCCTGGTCACATGACTCTCCATCAGCAGCCATTTTTATGGACAGAACTGCTGTGTGGACAGCACAAAATACTACACCAACAATGGAGAATACCTTATAGAAAATGGTGCAGAATATCAACAAAGACTATATTAGTAAGTGCCATATAATCATCTTACAAACACACTGATCAACAGTAGAGAGAAAGTGGTCAACCCCTTTAATACGGTTGAAAAAAATAATAATTCTGTAACGGTTTTCAAAGGTTTATCATGTCCCCCCTTAGACATCTCTTCTCAAGATTAAATAAATGTAATTTAGAATTTAACTCTTCCTCATAACTATGACCCTCCATACCCATTATCAGTTTAATTGCTTTTCTTTGTACTTTTTTCAGCCCCAGGGCATCCTTTCTATGGAATTGTGCCCAAAACTGAACTGCATATAACAGATGAGGCTGCACCAAAGCTTTATAAAATGTGAATATTGTCACTGTTTATTGCTGAGCATGTATTACCTCTTACAATAGCTCTTCAAAAGCTGTGACAAAAAAGGCCTTATATTTAGTAAGGACATTGTCAATCAATTCTTGACACAAACCTGTTAAGGAAGTTTTTTTTAGGATGCTCTAAAGGTAAGAAAGTTGTCTCTGTTGAAAATGAAATGTTCCTTCCTCTAGTTGATGCCCCCTTATTATAGGTAAAGGCCTAGATATGATCATTACACAGTCCTCTATTGACCACTGATCTACTGTACTTGCTCATATCTCCTATTATTAATTTGGTTTCCTTCCTCTGAATCTGCTCCACATCTTATGGCATATACTGTAAGTATTTATGGGGTCATTTATCAAACTTGCGTAAATTAGAACTGGCTTCATTGGCCATAGCAACCAATCAGATTACAACTTTAATTTTTGACTGCTCCTTTGGAGCTCAACTAAATACTCAATATTATACCCAGTAACATATGCACATAGAAGGGAATTTTGTTGTTTGCTGTGTTTTTGGTGTCAATTTTAAGTCTTTCTTTGGTTTATGTTGCTGCACCAAATTAATTAAATTTATTATTTATTAATTTTATTAAATTTGGGGCATGTGTCATGTGGTTTCGCCACTGTCAGTGAAAATACAACAGGAGGTTGCCTGGCATGGAGATGCAACTTTTGCAGAAGTTGTACATAGTAAATGCACCATGAAAGAGATTTAAACATGAAACTTTTCCTTAAAAATGCACTACTTTGGAAACTGGTGAAGTGTGACGTAAGGGGATAAATGTTGCAGAATTTTGCTTAAAAAAACAAAAACGTGTGGCAGAACATTTGACAATTTTTCACCAGAAAAGTGGTGCACTAATGATATGTCCCACCATAGGCTATATACGTCTACATCTTCTTTTTAATTTTTCTTTTAGAAGCCTTTTGGGGATGCATAGTTTGCATCTAACTTTTCTACAACTCTTTCACTAGCAGGAATTCTTTGCAGTGTACTACTACAAGGGGGATTAGCTGTAAGGACTAGACTGTTGTTATCCCTTTTGCTATTTTGCTATGCACAGTACAAGTCCAGCTTTTATGACAACAGGCTCTGGATGGAGATCTAAAACTATTTTTGAAATGTCTGTTTGCATGTTTCTAACTGAAGAGTGGGACCACCATGTCTAGTGATATGGGACTAAAGACTCAGAACCAAAGAGAAGTCAACGAGCTTGGGCAATAGCTTTTGCAAGCTGGAGCTATTCATGTATTTGACTTTAAAGAGGGGTGGAAAGCAGAGCTTGAAGATGTGTTTTTCTTTTTGTAAACACTGTATATGGTATAAAGGCCTGCACCTGCAGTGCTTCAATAAATTCTGCACCTGTGCTTTTGTTTTGCTTTCAGTAAGCGGAGTTCCCTGGTCTGCATCAGTTCTCCCCACCTCCCTCATTCAGACACCCTGCAGACAGATGCAACAATGACTTCCATTCATCTCCACAGCTCTTCTGTATTCCTAAGGTTAGAGATTTTCTTCCTGATATACTTTGTCTCACTATAAAACTGTCCAACAAAGGCGCATCAGTAGGACTCCAGAACACAGAGACAAAGTAAAAAATAAAGTGAGTTCTTCCTCTAAAATCCATAGAGCATCCACAGAATTAGTAGTGAAGTCATCTGTGATAAAAGTGAATCAAGTATAAAAATCACATTTATTTCTGTAGCTACTGCAGAACCATGTCAAGTATCTCAGCTGGATCTTGGCTTTACTATAACATAACCAGATGTATTATTTTAGTGTAACAATTTCATTGATAGGTACTTCCAATTCAGTTACTTGATTCATGAGCAAACAGCGTGAATTATGAATAAGTTATAGCAACATAAGTTTCTTTTCTTAAAGTTGAATTTTTTTAAGGTTTATCCTAATGTGTAATATGCTATACTATGCTATGAGTTAAGCAGAACCATTCTCAAGAAAATCATTGACTAATATACAGTATTTATTGTTAGAAACTTGATATCCTACTGGTTTTAAGGTTACCAACCTTATTCAGAAAGCAGTTTGTAAGGCTTGGTTCACATTATCACGTGGCTTCTGTTAATAAAAGTGCTACAAGGCTATGACATATTTTTAAAGAAACCTCCTAAATTCTGACAGAATAAATTGACTTCTGACTGCAGCTCTGGCACATTTAAAGGCAGTCTGTCAGCAGTTTTGACCATGCTAAACTACTGGTGGCACAAGGTAGAGGCCAACAAGCCTTTTGTGAAGTGTTTATTATTAGAAGAAGTGTGAGTACGAACATTTATTCTGTTCTTGCAAGTGCCCAGGGCAGAGATTCACTGTGAACTGCTCTCTTCACTGAGATGCTTCAAAGCTCTTCCCCTCTGCTCCTGAACCAGGAGACTACTACAGCTGTCACTCAGAGCAGAGGGTTAGGGCTGTTAAGCAGTGCAGAGCAGATAGCACTTCACATTGAATCCCAGCCTCAGGAACTTGCAAGAGCAAAATCTGGCAGAATAAAACTTCATATTCTCCCTGCTCTTGATATTAAAAGCTCTGCAAAAGGTACACTTTACATCTACATAAGTCTTATCACTAGGGTTGAATGATTGCTGTATCCGAACCCGATTGTTTTAAAAACTACATTAAGAATATTGGCTTCATCCTACTGTAAAATGTATTGCCTCTGCGGAGGTCTTTCCAAGGTTTCAGCAAATGTTGTGAGACTTACTTTGTCTAGCCTCTATCACGTGTCAATTTGTTTATTCACATAAATTACTGTATCAAAATGCGAAGCTAAAATTGGCTTTGTTAATGAGGAACAAAGCCAAGTTCCGCTTAGTATTTAGATATTTGCTGAAAATTTGGAAAAACCTCTGTAGAGGATGGAGCCAATATTCTTAACAAAGTTTTTAAAACAATCGTGTTCAGATACAGTAATCTGATCCCGATTCGCTCAACCCTAATTATGTCACCTCATTCTATGAGCATTACTATGGAGTTCCCCTATTTGCAGTTAAAACAGCTTCCAATTTTCTGGGAAAGTTTTCTACAAGGTTTTGGAGTGTCTAGGGGAATCTTTGCCTATTACCCCAAAAGAGCATTTGTGAGATCAGACACTGATGTTGTACAAGATGGCCTGGCTTGCAATCTCCATTCTAGGTCATCCAAAAGGTGTTTGAGAACATTGAGGTTAGGGCTTTGTGCAGGCAAGTCATTCTTCCACATGAAACTCACCCAACTTGCTTTGTGCACTGAGGCACAATGTTGGAAGAATACAATTTGTCCACAATTTCCTGGTATGCTGAAGCGTTAAGATTTCCCTTCACTGGAACTAAGGGACCTAGGACACCCCCTGCAAAACAACCCCATAGCATTATCCCTCCTTCACCAAACTTTACATTTGGCACAATGCAGTCAGGCAGGTAATGTTCTCCCGGCATTCGCCAAACCCAGATTCATCCATCAGACTGCCAAACAGAGTAGCGTGATTTGTCACTCCACAGAACACGTTTCCACTGCTCCAGAGTCCAGTGGCAACATGTTTTATAATACTCCATCTTATGCTTGGTAATTTCCTTGGTAATATAAGGTATGTACATGCAGCTGCTTGTCTATGAGGCTCCCGGCATACATCTTTTATGCCAATGTTAGGATATGGCCACGCGGTTAGGTTTCTGTATGCAGTTTTGGAAGCCAAAATCAGGAGTAGATCATAAAAGAAGAGAAAGTATAAAGGACAACTTCTCTTTTTTTGAATTATCCCCTGGTTTTAGGTTCTGAAACTGCATGCAGAAACCTGACTGTGTGCCCTAGTACCATCAATGCATCAGTGTAAAACTTTTAATGGGCATCAGAATGTGACCACATGAAGTAGAAGGCTTCTAGCTCCACCAAAATATCTGTAATCATACATGCATCAGTTATAAGGTTTTGCTTATGATAATGCAACAAAATACTAAAAAATATCTAGTCTATTCCTTATAACTGAGGGCCATTTTTCTGCCCAATATAAATGACTGCTTAACATACAAAACACCTTATTTAAAACAGATCAAGAAATGTGTGATAGGACAAATTATTCCCCAGCAACAAGGCTTTGATCTGTGAACAAATGAGCCCTTTTATTTGCATATAATATTTCTTATTTCTATATCTGCCTCTAAGACACTTGTAAAGATGAGATGAAAACAACTCTGCAGTTCCTCAAACTGAGCTGTGTTTACTGATGAGTACTTTGCAACTAATTCCCTGCTCTTATCCTTTCCTGGCAATACATCAATAGCAACCCTCATCCCAATTAGCTATTTCTTAATGTCTGGAGTGGCTTTAAATTGTTTTAAAACTTTTATCAGCAAGTATTAGTATTGGTAGGGATAACTATTTTGTTCTATATTCTCAGCATTCTCACTTACAAATTTCTCATAGTTCACATATGTTAAGGATCTAGAGCTGGAAGAAATTAAGTCAATACCAACCATGGCTAATTCTTGTATTTTGTTCATATTATGGATTTTGTAAGTAACTGCCCCCGCTAAATTGGGAAATCAAGGAAGGAACTTTTCTAAATTGTCAAGAAAAAAGGGCATTGCTGAATAGGCCTGTTGGAGCTTCAATGCTCGCTGGATTTACTATAATTTACTCCACAAACTGGTGTAAGTGTAGATTTGAAGTTCTAGCGCACGGAAAGCTAGAGATACACCAAATTTATTAAGAGGCATCTGCAGTCTATACTTGCCGGACGAGGGTTCAATACAGATGCAGATGCTTTCTTTGCTCCTCCAATTCCAGCTGTTGGGCAACCAGTTCTCAATATGAGATTAACTTATTTCCTGGCAGATACAATACTATGTCCACAATTGGCAGCCCAAGATCATGCAGTCTCTCTCAAACTTGCCAACGCTATAAGGTCTCACTTCTCACTCTTTGTACTGGTCCTGACATCTCATCCATAGCAACCACTATAGAAGATCAGTACTTCCCTAAGGCTTCCATAACTCTCTGCCTCACTCATCCAGTCAATCAGCTTGCTCCACAGTGGCTGGCTAGGTCTAGACCTTGGTACTCTTTCACAGCGGTTCTGCTGTGAACATACCCACTTGGCACCAAACATGCACTTTTAAGGACACCCCTCAGCCTCACCTACAAAGTCTCTGGAGCAATGCTTTTGGCGCCAGTGTTTGCCATCAAGACAGCACAGGTCTTCAAGGCTGTAACCCCCATTGATTGCTACCTCCTCTTGCAGGATGGCATCCAGGAAACTCATTCCTTGTGTCTCCAACTTTAAACAGGTGATAGTGCTGGCTTGTACCCAATATGCAAGGCAGGTGCAACACCAACATACATTGCAGTACAATATTGAGTCAGTCAATATTGCATAAGGTGAGTATATAGGAACAAGTAAATTCCAAAAATTGATCCCCAAAATTTAGACAAATATAACATTCACATCATTCTGTATAATTTACACAGTATTGATTTGTAACATTTGCGTTTTCTAATTTGACTATTAATCACATTTTATTCATCACTTTTATTTTGTTTAGTACTGTTTTACTGGCTCATCACATAATTTTACATGTAGCTCAACTAGAAAAATGTTAAGGGATGCACATCCTGATACATTCCATATACAGTATTTTGGTTTATTAATGCACATTGCCCATGTGACATTAAGTACATAGTTATAGTTAACAACAATGTCTCATAATGACTGTCAACCAAGGAAAAAGGAAAGCCATTTTTATCCCTTCCCACACAAGACAAAAGTCCAGTTTTTCAATTATGATGTGTTACTTTATATAATAAATTTGGAATGCTTATACAGAGTGGCCCACGAAAAAGTAGCCCACCTCTTGCGATAGTATGACAAGATGAACGAGCAAGTGGATTGTTTTTTTTTAATTACCCACAAGTCACAAAAGATGCTGAAAGTGGTCCCCATTCACATCTATGCATCTTTGGGCACGTCGGATTACGTTGGCTGATACTGCTTGTGATGCTGTGGATGGTGTTTGTGATGTTTTCCAGAGGATGGGGATTGTTAGTGTACAGTTTCTGCCACAGATAAAAATCGCATGTGGACAAGTCTGGGGAACATGGTGGTCACAACCCCTTGCTCACAGTTCGCTCCTCTGTAAACATTTCATTAACCCATGCCAGTGAGTTCCATGAGGTGTGGCATATTGTCCTATCTTGTTGGAAAAAGCAGGACATTTTTTCTTCTACAGCATTACTGATGATGAGCTGCAAGCAGTATCAGCCAACATAGATGCATAGATGTGAACGGGGACCACTTTCAGCATCTTTTGTGACTTGTGGGTAATTGTGGGTATTGATTTGTGGGACAGTCTGTAGGTTTTATTGGTACCATTTTGGACAATAAATAAATTGCTTTATGATTTTTTTTTTATTATGTTTTGGAGGGGAGGTAAGGTTAGGAGCTATATTAGACCTGGAGATAGTCAGATCATTGTTAACAATTTGCAGAAAAGAATTGGGGGTTAGTCGGCACATCAGCAAAAAATGTATTGTATACTACAGTGTGGGCTCAGCATGCATGTGGGATCTGCATTCCCTGAATTTAATGGAGGCCATTGCAGCACCAAAAAAGTTATAATATAGCGTGGGCTTAGCATGCATGTGGAACCTGCATTCCTTGAATTTAATGGAAGCCTTTGCGGCATCAGCAGAGGTAGTATTTAGTATATGTTCGTGTCCTAAAGAGAACGCCTTGTCATTGGCGGACAGGCACAAATGATTTTGTACAAAATGTATTTGCCAAAAATCTCACATTATTAGAATGTAGCATTAGCACTAGTACATTTCTATAGTGAGTATGGTACTATTGTATTTACTTTATTATTTGTGTTTGTGTGTTGCATTGTTTATCGCTAACAAGCAACAAGCTCGGTAGTGATGATCTGCTTCTGTAAAACAAAAAAAAGTGCAAATTGACATTCAAAAGCTTACTATCAAAATACAGGATTTAAATAATAAAGACATAAAAGAACAAGGGAGAATGGGAAGGGCAGGAATGGAAGGGCAATTGCAAAGGAGAAGGGAGTAGAGGGGTCAAGAGTACAGTAACAATAGCCTCAATGTTTACTCATTGGATCGCTGAGATCCTCATCGTAGAGGGTCAAGTAGATCCAGTTATAGTGACACAATCCTTGCCCACCTCCAAGGACCCCAAAGTTTGAGGAATTTGGAATGATTCCTGGATTGCCATCTAACAAGATTCTCCATTAGAAAATATTGTTTCGCTTAACCACTTCAGTTGAATAAGCAGTCTAGTGGCTTGAACCATCATTGTGGGTATGCCAAAATTGTCAGGCATCCAAGTAGGTGATGGCAACAACAACAGCACAGGGAGGAGCTTGATTGTCGTGCCACAGATTCTATTAATTTGAAATTCTATCTGGGCAGGATCAGAATATATGGCCCAATGAGTCCTGTTCCTTCCCACAGTGCCAGCAAGTGTCTGATTCCATCACACCCATCTGAAACATTTTTTGACGGTTCTTCTACCATCTAGACATGGTCTTATATGAGTGTTCCCCTATACGAATGTATTTGGAGAATCCATGTGACCGCAAGTGGACCTGAGTGATTTCAGCTTCGGAAAATGACCAGTTCAAATCCTTCTCCCAACTTCCAATGTAAGCCGGTGTCCCTGTGCATTTAAGAGATAACATGTGTTGGTAAAAGAGAGAGACAGTATGTTTGGGAAGTGAGTTCCCATGGGTGATCTTTTCTAGCCAGGTTGCCTCCTCTAACTTTGGATAATTTGTTCATAAGTTCTTGCAAGAGCGGGAGAGCTCATGTGTCTAGAAAATTCCCTTTTGGGATATGGAGGGAATAGAAAGACAATATATCATCCTTGGAACCTATGTCCTTAATGAAATCCGCTAGTCCGAAGTCATCTCTGCCATAACTCTGTTATGTTGTAATCTGAGGTAGAGGAGGTAAGGGACCAAGCTCGTCGGCATTGTAATGGGTGGAGTAGAAAGTAGAGGGAATTGCATTGATTGTATGTTTATAAAAATAACTTTCGTTATCCCTTCCCATAGATTGTGATGGCTTGGTGATGCCGGACAATCGCAATTTTTAAACAGGCTAAGAAATCATTCTTTACTGGCTGCAGATCATGCTGTCTAATAATGGTCGGCTGCTGGCAAATAATGATTCTGTATAGGGATGAACGATGGCATTAGCAATCACTCCTCCTCACACTGTGAAGGAGATTGCTGCATGTAATAGCAGCGGCCTCCTTTACTGATGAGCAGTCGATTGCATTTTTTATTTTTATTTTTAGTGGTTCAGTGTGTGGTATAAATGACATGTTAATTTCATTCTGTAGGTTGTGTTTTTGTCACTTTTCATATTTTACTACTGTTGCATCACAAAATCACTTTTTACTTAAAAATCATTTGTTTATAGTCTAACACCAATAGCATTTTCCTGTTGAGAAAGCTGTATGAGGCCTTGTTTTTTGTGGGGTAGGTTGTAGTTTTTATTGGCACCATATTAGGGTACAAATGGCTTTTTGATCACTTTTTGATTCCATATTTGGGGAACAGAAATTGCCAAATAATAGCAATTCTTTTTTATAGGGTTCACCATGTAGGGTAAATAACATGATAACTTTATTCTTCTGGTTAATATGATTACGACAATATCACATTTTTATAATACTTCATTACTTTTACACCATACAATTGCTTTTGTTCGAATCATTTGCATCAGGCATCCCCAAACTGCGGCCCTCCAGATGTTACAAAACTACAACTCCCAGCATGCCCGGACGGCCTACAGCTATCAGCCTACAGCAGGGC
Source organism: Rhinella marina (assembly GCA_900303285.1). Taxonomy (NCBI): domain Eukaryota; kingdom Metazoa; phylum Chordata; class Amphibia; order Anura; family Bufonidae; genus Rhinella; species Rhinella marina. Next base: position 170,346 of record ONZH01031272.1, read on the forward strand.
ATGGTGGGAGTTGTAGTTTTACAACAGCTGGAGGGCCGCAGTTTGGGGATGCCTGATTTGCATCTTGTGTTGCCATATTAAAAGCTATAACTTTTTTATTTTTCTGTTGACAAGTTGTGTTAGTGCTTGTTTTTTGCAGGATGAGTTATAGTTTCTATTAGTTCTATTTTGGGGTACATATGACATTTTGACCACTTTTTATTCAGTTTTGTGGGAGGCAAGGTGGCCAAATAATAGAAGTGCTGTCAATATTTTTTATTTCTATTTTTATGTGGTACACTGCGTTTGTCAAATAACGTGAAATAGAGATGAGCGAATCATTCAAAAAATTATTCGACGAACATTCGCCGACCTTTTCCTAAGATTCGTATATTCGACGAATAGATTTGTTGTATTTGCGTACAAAATATACATTATGTGCTATTAGCGAACATTCGCGCACTAATAACGAACGTTCATTTAAAATATGTATGCAACTTCTTAGAAGACGTGCGCATGAGCGTACAAATAGTGTACGAATCCTCAGCGTACTATTGTCTATGCAATTACGTAATACGCAGGCGTGCACTCAGAGACAGAGCGAATATTCGAAAATGGCATCTAGGTGATCCTCATCATTTAGCTCTGAAGAGCTAAAATTCCTGATCCGGCTGATGGACAGAGAGGATTACGATGGCACACACCGCCATCCAAACCAGCATAAGAAGGAGGTGATCCAGCAGGTGATCCAAGGCCTGCACCATCGTTTCCACACCGTGCGGACCCCGGGCCAGATCCAGTGGAAATGGTCCGATCTGAAATTCAAATGCCGAGAGCGGCTTAATGAGATCCGCGCAGAGATACGACAGGGTGAGTAACAAAATATTTGATAAGTAAAAACATGTAAAAAAATTAGTGTACTGTATTGCATATATACCAGCAGTCACTGCAAATAATAAAAAAAAGTATAGCAGGACAACGTGGTCATGCGTAGTGCGCTGCAGTAATTTTGTTTCATGCTAGGCAACGCCTCTAACTCTCGACCCAAACAACTTAAAGGGAGTCTGTCAGCAGGATATGCTGTATAGAGATAATGACATCTCTGTATTGGTCTTAGTGCTGTCATTCTAAATATGTTATTCTTAATGTCATCAGAGCTGTACTTTCCACAAAAAAGCGTTTTAATTCATATTATAATTACCCACATAAGGAGCCCAAGGGGATATCCTGGGGGCCGTTGGAGCCCAGTCACACCGCATATTTTCGAGCCCAGCACCGCCCTCCCGCTAATTATTGACTCCCCTTCATCGCTGTGTTCTCCTACTAGGTACTGCGCATGCGCGGGATTCGCCATAGCCGGAGGAGAACACAGCGATGAAGGGGAGTGAATAATTAGCGGGAGGGCGGTGCTGGGCTCGAAAATATGCGGCGTGACTGGGCTCCAACGGCCCCCAGGACATCCCCTTGGGCTCCTTATGTGGGTAATTATAATATGAATTAAAACGCTTTTTGTGGAAAGTACAGCTCTGATGACATTAAGAATAACATATTTAGAATGACAGTACTAAGACCAATACAGAGATGTCATTATCTCTATACAGCATATCCTGCTGACAGACTCCCTTTAAGTGAAGGTATTCTTGTCATCAGGGGCGTCGCTAGGGCTTTTTATCCGGGGCCCTGGCCCCGAATCAATCCACCACTGCCCCGAACCTCAGGACTGATGGAGACAGCTGCAGTGCGACCTGATCCTCTAAGGGGGCCCCCTGCATCAGTCGGGACTCCAGAGTGGGGAATTTCCCAGCTTAGGAGTCCCTGCTTTGACTCCATATATGGCTATGTCCATATATGGAGTTAGTGTTATGAACGGTGAAAGGGGTATTCCCACTATGCTTGGGAACACCCTGTATATTTATAAGTCTAGTTTAGACTCTAATTTTAAAATACTCCTGTGGTGAAAAACCTCATAGAAGTTTCTCTTGTATAATGCAAGAGAGCCTCTTAGGAGGTTTTTCAATATCAGAGAAACTTCTATGAGGTTTTTGACCGTTGCCTTAACACTAAGCTCCATAGCCCAGTGGTTAAGGTACTTGCCTGTAATGTAGTAGGTTGTGAGTTCAAATCCCCACAGGAAATTATGAAAATAAAGGCTAAATGAAGCTTAAGTACACAGTCTGTCATTTTGGGGTGTGTTTATTACTTTTTATTCAATTTTCTTGGGATATATAAAGTGTTCTGTTACACCATATAGGCGAACTTTTTTTCAATATTTTAAAAGTATGAGTGTTTTTGCATGCCTATAATGCCATTTTGTTCTTTTTTGTGTGGGGAATGGGGTGATTTTACATTTTTTAAAATATTTTCAAAACTTTTTAAGTCCCCTAAGTGGACCACAACTTACAATCATCAGATGTAAATTGCTCCATTAGTCTGTATTGAAATCATTATATCACAGTTCACTGCTGAACTGGGATATACTAACAATGAACCTGGAAGCCTAGTACAGGCTGAGGCTTATTTACAGAACAGGGTGCTTTCACCAATCTTCGCTGGTGGAAAGCGCGCCTGAAGAGAAATCCCGCGCTTCTGGTTTTTAATACTTTCAGATGCTTTGAGTGAGGGGAACTCATTGTGTGAGGGGAGGGGGCATGGAGTGTATTCTGGGTCCATGAGGGTGAAGAACTGTTTAAGGAGATTTATGGGGTGTAAATCTGTGAGGAAGGGTTGGAATCAACAGAATGTACCGTATTTTTAGCTTTATAAGATGCACTTTTTTCCTCCCAAATATAGGGTGAAAATTGCTGTGCGTCTTATAAAGCGAATACTAGTGAACGCTTCCATTATGGAAGCGCTCACTGGTATGTATTAGGTGCAGGGAGAGGGGTTACATACTCACTCTCCTGCGCTGAAGCTCCGCTCCGGGTCCAGTGCTTCCTTGTCTTCTCCTGCTGGCACTGCACCATCCTGACCCCGTACAGCGTCAGGACGTAGTATGCGCACGATAACCTGACGCTGCATATGGGGGTTGAGTGGGCTGATATGGGGGCTGATGGGGGCTGAGTGGGCTGCTTTGAGGTCTGATGGGTGCTGAGTGGGCTGATTTAAGGTCTGATGGGGGCTGAGTGGGCTGATCTGAGGTCTGATGGGGTCGGAAAAGGTGATGTGAGGTCTGATGAAAAATATTTTTTTCTTATTTTGCTACTCTAAAATCTGTGGTGCGTCTTATAAAGCGAAAAATACAGTAACTGTGTTGTTAGCACATTATTACAAAATTTGGGGCCCCACTTTTGATTTTGCCCAGAGCCACATTTTGTCTAAAACCGGCCCTGGCTGGGGGGGTGACTGTGGGGGATTGTATGCCTGGGGGCGACTGTGGGGATTGTATGCCGGGGGGGCGACTGTGGGGGATTGTATGCCGGGGGGGGCGACTGTGGGGGATTGTATGCCGGGGGGGGCGGCTGTGGGGATTGTATGCCGGGGGGGCGGCTGTGGGGGATTGTATGCCATGGGGCGACTGAGGGCCATATTCATTGGGGCTTGGGCCCCGGATCTTTTGAGACCCTAGCAACGCCCCTGCTTGTCATTATTGTTAATGGTGCTGGCCGTTCTCCCGTTTGTGTCAGGCAAATGCACTAGTTCGAAAGAAAGTACCCTTAAATGCCCCTTCATAGTTAGCGCTTCCTCCTCCTACACACAGACTCAAAGACGTGCCCATGCTGCAGCTACTGTCAGTGGGCGATATCCAAAGTATTCCTACCGCACCGTGTTAACGATATAAAGAAAGTTACTGCGATGATAACGTTATCTATTGCCATAAATACCTTTTTAGAAGAAAAAAATATGATATGGCCCCCCTCTCACACCCATAATATCTTAATAGTAGTATGTGTTAATATTAAAAAGAGTCATCATCTAACAATTGTGTACATTTTTATGTCGCAGCGTCACCACCGTCGAGGCAGGGCGGCCCCTGAAGTACCTGCAGCCTCTAGTAAGTGTAAAACAGATTTAATTTATTTTTCATCTAAGCTACGTGGGAGTGAGTAAGTAACTCAGTAAGAGCACTAGTGGTTAGGAACGGGATCCTCCCGCCCCAAACTATTCCCATGTAGCTACAACTGTTCATTAGAGTTGAATGTAAGGCTACTTCTACACTAGCGGCAGCCCGGATCCAGCGGGTGAAGGGTCCCTCCGGATCCATGCTGCCGCAGGTACACGTGTGGGGCCGGAACTGCGCTCCGGCCCAAATTCACTGTAATGGGGGTGGTCCGCGGATCTGGCTGCAGCACGTTAACCCCTGCTGAGAGGCAGCCGGAGCGAAAATACAACATCTGCCTCTCAGCAGGGGTTAATGTGCTGTGGCCAGATTCGCTGCCCACCCCCATTACAGTGAATTTGGGCTGGAGCGTGGTTCTGGCCCCACATGTGTACCTGCGGCAGCACAGATCCGGAGGGATCCTTCACCCGCCAGATCTGGGCTGCCGCTAGTGTAGAAGTAGCCTTAGGCCATTATTTCATTTTTTTTGACAGCTGCTGCACCACAGAGGAGCCGCTCTCACCGTCCTCCACCCCAGCGAGAGAGGACCCCACCTGCCCCTTCAACACCGCCAGCCCAGCTACCAGAGGTAGAAGGTAGGTAAAAAAAAATGTAATGGGTGGACCTTCTGTCTTCAAAATATGAGCTAAATGTATGTTTTATCTTTGGTAGCTCCAACCGACAGGGAGCAGTTTTCCCCTGGACCATGGGAAGACCACGCCGTATGGGTGTCCAGTAAGTAATACAAAAGGCTCAGTCAGTACAGAATACATGTCACAGAATAAGTCGCTCCAGTACATTAAAGTTTAGATTTTTTTTGTGGGACAACCACTGTAACTCGATCATACAAACTAAGTACATAACTGTTTCCACCCCTACAGACATCCCCACTGACTTCGAAGTGGAAGCTGGATTACGGCGCTTTGGCTCCAGGCTCCACGCTGCCTCCCAGTTCATTCGTGGCCTGCAGCTGGAGCTGCAAGAGCTGCAGGACATGATGGCCCAACGTCGGCAAAGGCCAGCGTAATCTTATTTTTTTGTTCCTTTCTTTTGTTTCTTATATTATTTATTTGTTAAAAAGAAGTTTTTATTTATTACTAAAATATTCTTGAAAAACCTATTTTTTGAGTGTTTTGTTAAACATTTAACACCTTCCTGATCCTGACATAGTGTGAAGAAGACAGAGTTTTCCCAGTTTTTCCCACGGCCATTTTCCCATATTAATGAACACAGCGGTGTCTGCCGGACGAAGTATTACTACATTACACACACTCCTGTTCACTGATTACAATTGACAGACAGAAAAATAAAAAAGGCTTGGCTTGTTTGGGCAACAAGCCTGTACATTCTACCTTAACATAGGCAATGAAAATTATATATGAGCTTTTTATGGCTGCCCCGGCCAGTAGTAATAGGGGACGGGGTATATCAGCATAGAGTGATAGGTAAAATAAATACAACAGACTGCAGTGGTGTATAACAATGTCTGCTAATATAACTTGTACAGGAGGCAGAGGCAGTGTAAAAAAATTGTATTGTATTTTTATTTTTAAATATATATAACACATATATATCTATATATTTTTTGGAGGGGAGGACTAAAGGCTGAGGCTCCAAAACAAACTTAACAATACTAAATAGAACTATTAATAACGTTAACTAACAACAGCTACTCTCCTACTAAGAATAGAAAATGGAGGCGGAGGTAGACAACTGTTTGGTTTTGAAATAGGGTTTTGGAGACTTTGGGTTCGCACAGCCCATGACATGACACAAGACATTTGGCTGTAAAATTATGGCCTGGCTGACAGCAACAGTGGGAAGACACTCAGACTATTATGCCCTGCAAGGCCTGATCTAATCACCACCAGCATCAGCAAGAGGAGTATGAAATTCAGATGTAATCCAGCCATTATTCATTTTTATAAAGGTATTTTTTTGAACACTGCCCGGTGACAGATTTGTCCTTTTGGGTGTCACCCCCCCCCCCAGCGGCACTAAAAACCCTCTCTGACATGACACTTGAGGCTGGGCAGGAAAGAAGCCCTAGTGCATAGTGGGACAGTTCCGGCCACTGTTGGCCTCAGGGAGGCTGTCCTCTATAACCGCCGGATTATAAGGTGGGCTTCGGTGGCTTCTTTTTTTAGAAATTGCAGAAGGGACACCACTAGGAGGGAACACTGAAGCCCGAGAGGTGGCAGAAAATGACGGGGTTTGCTTGAGTGGAATGGTGGAGCAGGACGAGTCTGACCCCTGGCTACGTATGGATACTGTATCAGCAGATAACAGCAGATCATCCGGCTGAGAATGAGATGAGCGTGCCATCCACTCCACTACCTCATCTACTTTCTCCTCCACTACAATTTTGCGCTTCGGTGGGTTAGCCTGGTGGAACAATGGCCAATTATTGCGAATACTATTAGTAGATGCTCCGGCTACAGGTCTTTTGGCACTGCTGCCCTGTGCCACCTTCTCCTTTTTTTTTAAAGCTCAAAGTCTGGCTGGAACTGGACTCCTTTTGCTTATCCATTCCAGACATTTTTCAATTCACTCTGTGGCCCTGCAGCTGGTCTTTGTCCCTGTATCTCACTGTCTCTCTCTCCCTGCTTGATTAAATACTAGCCCTGAACTGGCCCTGCAATTGCCCTGCAGTATCCCTGATATGTGTAATATGGATTCCCAGAGCTATTATATCAAATTTTCACAAAACAGGTCTCAGAACTTCACACACAGTGCTTCTGCTCGTCTCAGCAGTCGCAGCAGAAGTGATGCGTCACTGGCTTACCGAGCCTGAGCCAATCAGAGCAAGCCCTGCCCACTAGGTCAGGTAACCGCTTTCTTCCCGGGCTTTTGCGCACGATAAACAAACTAACAGTAAAAGTTCGCTAATGAATTGAATTCGTACGCAACAGCGTATACAGTAACTTATATGCAGCAATAGCGTATAATTTATAGGACAAACTAGGTACAAAGCCGAAGCGAATCACCTAATATTCTGATTCGCTTCGCAGCTAAAAATTCCCAAGATTCAATACGAATCGACGAATCGATTCTCTCATCTCTAACGTGAAATAACGTAGTATAAAAATTTTATTCTGCAGGTTGATATGATTACGACAGTATCAAATGTATGTACATTTATTTGTGGTCATTTATCATATGAGGTTGTTTTGTGTCAGTTTTAAGTCTGGTTTTGGTTTGTGTGCCTTAAATGATGCATCTTAGGCCTCTCACACACGACGTGGCTTTCACAGCCCGTACCGTGCTCCCACTGTACAGCGGCGGCCTCAGGAAGCGCACGGCGTCATAGCAACCAATTACGCTGTGCGCTCCCGTCCTCAGAGGGAGCATGGTCCAGGATTTCACGGCCCATACCGGATCGTGTTCCACGGTCGTGTGTGAGAGGCCTTAATAATATATCTGGCGTGAGTCCGATGTGGTTTATAAGTACTATGGGTTTGCCTGGGGTAGTTTGGGACTTAGTCACACATAGTAAATGAGCTATAATCCAAGTCTAATCTTACATTTAGATCACTGTGAAAAGTGTCAAGGATCACTAACTGTCACAAATTTAACCAAATGTCTTAGAAAATGTTGCAGTTGCCATGACTCGTGACTTTTTTAGACCACAGATCTAATTTGATAAATGTCCCCCATAGTTTCTTTATGTTTTGCTACTTTTGCAACATGAAATCACTTTTTATTACAAAATGTTTGCGTAGCCAAATTCTAAGACCCATAGCATTTTTAATTTTTTTTTTGGTTGAGGCAGCTATTTGAGGGATTTTTTTTAGCAGGACAAGGTTTCATTTTTATTGTTACAATTTCGGAGTAAATATGCATTTTTGGTGGGGTGGCCAAAAGCAGTAGTTCTTTTTTTTTGTTGCTTAACATAAGATACAAGTGACGTAATCATTTTATAGATCGGGTTGTTACAGACTGAAGCATACCAATTATATGTACTATAATTTATTTCTTTACTTTTTTCAATAGTAAAAGGCTGGATAAGGGCTCGTTCACATCACCGTTAGGGCTTCCGTTCTCCTGCTCCGTTATAGGAGCAGGAGAACGGAAAGGACGGATTCGGGGCATAACTGAGCCCAACGGAGCCTAAGGGACCCCATAGACTATAATGGGGTCCGTTAGGTTTCCGCTCAAAGATGATTTTTGAAGCGGAGACAAAAGTTGTGCACGCAGAACTTTGTCTCCGCTTCAAAAATCATCTTTTGAGCGGAAACCTAACGGACCCCATTATAGTCTATGGGGTCCCTTAGGCTCCGTTGGGCTCAGTTATGCCCCAAATCCGTCCTTTCCGTTCTCCTGCTCCTATAACGGAGCAGGAGAACGGAAGCCCTAACGGTGATGTGAACGAGCCCTAAGGGGTGAAAGGCATTTTTTTCTTTATTTTTTTCTTTTTCTTACTCTTATTTTTTTAATTTTCAAAAAATGTATATATTTCCACTAGGGGGTTGCATTGTCCTGATTGCTGGTATAAGATGATCTATTAGACCTTGCCTGTGGCAGGATCTAATCCACTTCATCAGCTGTCAGACCCAAAGGCATTGGTTTAACTCTGATCACCACACCAAACATTGGCACCCCACAATTATATGTCCCGTTTTTCCCTTTCACCTTTGCCTACTTGTTTATGTAAGATTTTTTAAATTATTTATTATAAAATAACTGTCTTGAACAGAGCCAAACAGATTCCATTGACTATAATGGGTCCATTTGATTTCCATTCGGGAGCCCGCTTTCTTTGTGGACAAAATGGTCCTGCTTAGGACTTTTTGGTCCACTATTTTTGATAGAATCTGCAATGGAGACCGCAAATGACGCAGTTGTGAACAAGCCCTAAGCTAGATTTGTAGAGAATATAACACCCTAAACTATGAAACTAAAATGTTGCTACTGCAATTATGTGCTATGGTGTTCACATTTATATAAAAGTATTCAAACTAAAATTGATATGTGATCTGAGTAGTATTATGGCGGTACAGGGGTGGATACTGGCAACAGCAGGCTCCTTAGCTAGAAAAGTATATTGTGTTTTCCTATAAACAATATAATGACAGAGGATGCTCGTCATAGAGCTTTTAAAAAAATCAGATTCTCCAGTACAGATGGGAATGTGCATTAAGAGTGACCAGATAGAGGGGAGCATTATAACATTTAGGTAGCAGTGGCTCCAATATTTTTAGGACCTCTGTACAGCTGCACAAGTTGCGCATATGATATGTTTGCATCTGTGCCACACATACATAACATAGTGCATAGAGAAAATCATTTCTCATGTGTTAGAAAAGGACAGTGATTTCCACACTGCAAATGAATGAGGTTTCCATTGGCAAGGACCGTACTCTATGATTGCAGGATCAAGAACACAGATCAATTTACAAAAACACTTGGCCAATTTCCTTCCATTCCATGAAATACACCCAAAGATCATATAAACTAAAGGGGATAGAATATAAATGAACTGAAGCCATGTAAAATTAAGTATGAGAGATTTCAGCATTGTTCATTTAATGTATCTATGCCAAGATGTCATTTGGATTAATAGAATTAAAATGTATGTTGCAATCAAATTACATAACACATCAGATTCACTTATAACCACATAACCTAGACAGTTTAATTGTATTCCATAAATCTATCGTCCAAGTGAGAATGTTTCTCATTAATTCATACTGTGATCTTATGGAACATAGTAGATGATAAATCTCTTTTGTCACAACTCATTTTGAAGTTCTGAAATGTTGGGTCATAGATTTAGCTTGTCATATGCCGGCGGATCATACGCTGAAGTTATGTAGAGGCCCGCGCCTCTACATGACTTAGGTGTGTCCACCACCGGTGCAGAGGTATTAAGACCAGCGTGTAAATCGCCGGTCTTAATAAATGACCCCATAATTTTCGATATATTTCTTGTGATTATCTATCTATCTATCTATCTATCTATCTATCTATCTATCTATCTATCTATCTAATTTGCATATTCATTTTGATGCTGCAGATGCTGTCCCTCTATACCCACACACATACATTATATACACAACCTATTGCTTAGATAATCTATCATGCTATGAGTCACTGTCTATATTAATATATATCTTACTCACTCACTTAATTGACAAGTATAAATGAGAAATGTAGGGTAATAACTCTTTTTGTCAAGGCTTTGTCGTTTTTAATAACAGCACTATTGGTAGAACATATATTGTTTGCCCCACAGCGGTACAAAGGTTGTCAGGTCAAAGCTGCAGTCACTTGACCCACACTATGTAAATATGGCACCTAGGGATATATTACCACCAGGAAAAGTGATCCTTGTGCAACCCTACACCACACTGATAATTAGTATTGTAATAATGAATCTAGAACCATCTTAATAAAGTAAAAGGTGTGTCAAGTAATGAAAGAAATGTGTTTACTATTGAATTCCTGTCGTCAGGCTTAAAATGATTAAAGTGGTTTGTCTCACTTCAGCAAATGGCATTTATCATGTAGAGAAAGTTAATACCAGACACTTACTAATGTATTGTGATTGTCCATATTGCTTTCTTTGCTGGCTGGATTCATTTTTCCATCATATTATATATTGCTTGTTACCATGGTTATGACCACTCTGTAAATCCATCAGTAAGGGGGTTGTGCTTGCACAGTATGGAAAAAAGTGTTGGCCTATGTGCGTTTACACGGTCCCAGGCACCAGAGAGACCAGTATATATATATATATATATATATATATATATATATATATGTTGTAAGGGATCGCTCTCTCTCAGGGGGTCGCAATCACAAATCTTCCGACAATATGGCGTTTTCAAGTCCATTCATGCTTTATTTTGCACATAGACACCAGCACAAAAACATTTGCCAAACAACACCTGCCCGTCTGGGCTCTAACTAACACAGGTTCTCTAGCTCACCTAGAAAAAATGCCGTTCACACACAGCTTTAGATGTGGCTTCCTCAGCCACACGGTCCAGCGGCCTCCAGACTGTGACCTCACCAGCACCTTTGGGGGGAGATGGTGCAGTAGTCCTCCTGACTCTGAACGTGAGACCCTCTCCCATAGACGTGGCTGGGCCCCCCCAAACTTCAGACTATACCAAGCCTTGTGGCCCCTCAGCCCTCCAGGCTGAGACCAAACAGAGCCTCCACAGGCTTCAACCTTTCAGGCTTTCTTAGCCTTGTGGCCCCCCAGCTCTCCTGGCTGGGACCACGCGGGCCCTCTCCAGTTTTGTTCCCTGGGGCCCACTCTCTCAAACTCTTATACACAGAGGGACGTTTTACCCCTCTGTGATTACACTAGCAGGCCTCACCTGCAATCTCCTCAGCTAACTGCAACACTGTAGTGGAAGGGTGTGTACTGGAAGACTCCCACTACCAACCTGTCTCCAAGTCCAAGAAATCCAGCCCATGTCACTTTAAACAAAATCTCCAGCAAGCTATGCCTTGCTGAAGCAGCACCATTTCAGGATTTCAGTTATCTCACTCAGCTAAACTGAACAACTAGGTGAGATACACACTGCCACCACACATCTACCATGAACTTTACTATATACATCACCACTATATATATATATATATATATATATATATATATATATATATGGTGGCAGTCGAGTTGCCAGAGTGACATAGAGGCCATCAAAATATAGGAAGGGTGAGAAAGTCTGAGAAAACTGTGTTTTTCCTCTCTGTTCATAAGCACCCTGTTAATGGGGGATAATTACCAGCCAACTGAGGAGCTCAGTGAAATGTGGGCTGAGCTCTTTCAGTTGTGTCCATGGGAACCAGGACCCTATGGGGTCCTGTTTTGGGGAACTGGGTGATACACCCAGGTCCTGCTAGTGAGGGAACCTACTGTTAAGTTAGTGGCCTCACAGCCAAGTATTTTGTTTGTTACTGTGTTTGAAAGTACACTGACTGCTGTGAAAGAGATAATAAAGCTGGTTGCAGCCAGATTGCATCCAAATCTTGTTGGAGGGAGGCTGCATTTTTGATGGTGGAAAATTTTTCAGTCGCTATTTTGAAATCCACCACATTGAATTCAGCTCAGGTTTTTCCAATGGTAAGTGGGCCATGTGATATGTCAGTCTTCGCTAGAATTTACTCAGAGACTCACTGGAATTGTCAGCTTTGACCTATCTTTACCTGTTAATAACTTTTACAAGGTCAAATGTTCCTAAAGTGCTTTACGTGACGTGTTATATGTGTTCACCATTTTGCCAGATGCACATGATTAAACTTTTAATCCAGTCCGTGAACACACTGAAGAACAGCAGCTGGTACAGCACTGTAGGATTTGCCATTTCGGGTGAGCCAAACCTTACAGTATAAAAATGTGATCACCGACAAACACTGGCGTAACTATAGGGGTCGCAGCGGTCGCAGTTGCGACCAGGCCCCTAAGCCAGGGGGGCCCAGAGGGCCCCCAATGCTAGTGGCAATATATTTTTCCTTTATAAGATGCAGATAGTGCATCTTATAAAGGGAATACTAGTGAGCGCTTCCAACTAACCTGCAGGAGGAGGGGTAGTGAAGCGCTTGTAGCGCTGTTCTGTACTTACCCCTCCTCCTGTTCGCTCCTCTCAGGTCCCGCGCTGCTTGTCCTGGCTGCCTGCAGCGTCAGGACGTACAGAGAGAACTCTTACCTGACGCTGAAGGAGGTCAGGTGACCGCAGCGCGGGCCCTGAGAAGAGGAGACAGCCAGGACCGGGAGAGTGGCAGCAGGAGAGGTAAGTTCCTTTATTATTTTAACGTCTGATATGGAGGTCTAATTGGGGCACTCTGCACTCTGTAATTATGGAGCACAATCCAGCTCTGCTAAATCCCGCTTTATATGATGCCAGGATTGCACTACAGATATGTCAGGACTACCAGCAAATGTCTCGTATACTGTGGGGGTTGGGGGTTGGGGGGGCGGCTAGGTCTCACTGGTGGGGTCTGGAGGTCTAATGGGGGGGTCTGGAGGTCTAATGGGAGTCTGAAGGACTCACTTGGGGGGTCTGGAGGTGTAATGGGGGGTTTGGTGGTCTCACTGGTGGGGTCTGGGGGTCTAATGGGAGGATCTGGATGTCTAATGGGGGGTCTGAAGGACTCACTTGGGGGGTCTAGAGGTCTAATGGGGTGGGTCTGGAGGTCTAATGGGGAGGGACTGGAGGTCTCACTGGTGGGGTCTGGAGGTCTAATGAGGGGTCTGGAGGTCTCACTGGGGGGTCTGGAGGTCTAATGGGGATCTGATTGGGGGTGTGGAGGTCTGATATGGGGGTCTGGAGGTCTAATGGGGGTGTTATCTAAGGTCTGATATTAGGTCAGGGTCTTACATGGAGATCTAATGGGGGTTTAAACTCAGGTCTAAAACTGGGGTCTTATATTGGGTCTGTCATAGACATCTAAAAGGGATTTGGTCTGAGATGGGGGGTCTCATTTAGGGTTTTATATGGGGGTCTGATCTGAAAGGAAGGGAGTATTTTTTGTACTAGTGCACAATGTAAGGGGGTAATTTTTGTACTGGCGCATTGTGTGGTAGCAGTATTTTCAGGGGGACTGTTTTCTGTAGGATAGTATTGGGGAGCACAGTGGCACAGTAATTGGGGGGGCAGGATGGGGTGTTGAGAAGGTGAGAGGATGATGGAAGAGTAGGAAAGTAAGATGTCTGTGTGTTGCAGAGATGAGGCACAGCTGAAAGAAGTCAC